>OY804585.1:69218540-69503550 GCA_963680875.1 Bathymodiolus brooksi | reverse complement strand
AATTTGACCAAATTGATGAAGCTGATTGCATGTTCATATTTCAGATTAAACACCAATATTCCTTTTGAATCATAGCCCATATATTATTCAATGCATTGTTACGGGTTTTAACTTAGAACAGATTTTCATGACCCCGTTCTAGTCACTCTGTGACCTAGATCCGGACACAATTTCGAACGACATCATAATGACCTTTCTAGTGTAAATTATTTAATGACAACTGTTAAAATTGAAAGAGCATTCATTCATTTACGTTCACATATCTATTTGTATATAATACACATGACATAAAAACCTTTCCTTTATTCATACCATAAATGTGTGCCAGTTTGCATTCGGAATTCCTTGGACTCTTCAATGAATAAGGTACATCACGGATTTTGACATTTTGGGATAGATCAAAGTAAGGAAAATGTATTATATTGACTGTTTTTGCTTTAATTTCAATGTGTTCTACATATGCATAGAACCAGGAGATCATATTCTTTCCAATTACAGGCATAAGATAACAAAATATGCGTACCTCAATGAATTTTAGCGATAGATTCCAAGTGCAATTGTCGATCGTTTTCTGTTTACAAATATGAAAACTCGTCGTCTGCAACATTCAACAACTACGCATGAATAATTTTCTCCCAAAACACGAGTAATTTAGCGGGGTATCTATTTATAAAAAAGCATTTTTTTAATTCATGTTTTGAAGGAACAATTAGGGGACATACTTTTTATTTCGTTCGTAATTGCGTCCGGTGAGGCTATTATCTTTTATTTTGATGAATGAATTGTGTAGCCGATTTGTTATGGCGTTCATTTTACCTCGGGAGTTTCGTAGAAAAGAGATTTTTTTATTAGAATTTTATTAAAAGTTTATTTCGATTTTGCATAGAGTAAATAATCAAAGAATAGGGAATTTTTCATTGAAATAGATTTCTTTTGCGTTTCTAAATTATCAATTGATCTATTTTTTAAACTTCCGGTGAGCAGATTTTTGGCTATCAATATAGAAGGAAAAATCGGACAGCTTACCGTTAGAAGGACTTTGTCCTTTATTACAATTGTTGTGGTATTAGACCAAAGCACAGTAACATTTCAAAAAGGGTGGGGGAGGGGGTTATTACAATTTGTGTGGTATTAGATCAAAGCACAGTAATATTTCAAAAAGGGGGGGGGGGGGGGGGTATTACAATGTGTGTGGTATTAGATCAAAATCATGGCAATGTTATGTTTTATCAGTTGATTTCTAATTTGCAGAGTATGTTCCCATCCTAGGAGGTTTTCATAGCTTTTCAATCTCCATTACTAACTAATAAGGCAAAGTAACTGATTATAAGATTAAGCTCATTAAAAATCTGTTCTGCAAAAGTGACTAATGGTCTCAAAATCCTGGCTGAATCCCTGATAATCCGTAAAATACAGTATATTTTAATAAATTATATAAATCTTTTTGTTTTTGAGGATGAAATCGAAATGAAAAACAGAAGTACAATACAGACATTAACATGTGTACATACAAATCCAGACCATTTATACATGAATCTGAACATGAAACTGGTAGTGGAACATGCAAATATCCAGTTTCGGTTCGAAAAAATTGGCTCCTTGTAAAAATGTTAGCTGGCTCCTATCTTTCAAAACTGGCACCTGAAAATGGCACCTGGCGATTTTTCTAGCTCCTACTTTTTGGGAGCCAGAGCAGCCCCTGTGGTGGACTATTAGTCCCCGAGGGTATCATCCACCCCGTAGTCAGTGTTTCGTCACTGATATGGTTTATTAGATATATTTGTTGTTGAATTTTACAATTACTAAATAATGTAATTATGATTTAAACTAAGGTTCTCCTCCCTCAAGTAAAGGTGACCTTCGCCGCTTGTGGCGATCTTGTTTAGGCCCATTTGGTTTACTTGCTCCCAAAACTTTTAAAATTATTTTGCTTTCCAACCTTTCGACTTTGATCTTCCCCGATGAAGGTTATTCCAGAAACGTGTCGTGCGCACTAAATTTTATATCTACGTTTTCATTTCACTATTACTATTTTACTGCTACTGGGTCGATGCCTCTGCTGATGGACTATTAGTCCCCGAGGGTATCATCCATCTACTAGTCAGTGATTCGGCACTAGCTGAAATGGCTTATTAGATATATTTATTATCAAAATTTAACCGATTATGGCTATCCTGTTTAGATCCTTTGGTTTTGTTAATTTTAAACACTTTTACATCATTTTGCTTTCCAATCTTTCGTATTTGAGCGTACCTGGTGAAGTTTATTCCAGAAAGGCGTTGTGTGCACTTAAAGATAAGGCTGTGTACGAATATAGTGCCAGATAAGTTATGAGTATTACGCACGTGTTTCGTGTGTGAATTATACTCGTAAATCAGGCAAAAACCATGAGAGATGAAAAATCCGCAACTTTAGAATTTTGCCTGATTTTTATTTGAAATTTCTTTAATCTCACTTACACATAAATATAAAAGATACGAACCTTCAACCGCATATCAGTTGTACAGGTCAAAACGTACATATATACATAATGTTCAAGATTATATCGTTGTTTATAATGGGAGATTTGGGCCCATGAAACTAGTTTAGCCCTTCCACTTTTTATCAAAGTGCCTGTACCAAGCGAAAAAGTGAGTGGTCATGTAATTTTGTGCTATCGATTTCTCTATTGGAGTTTGAACCTGTTCCGACAGTGTGGTATTTTACAATACAGTCATAACAAAATCGTACAAAAATTACTCAAGTCGGTCAAGAATAAAATTCGAAAATTGCCGTTTGATACTTTCAGATACAATATATGTTTTTTTTTACTTGAGACACATGCGTAAAATACTAGATTTTTTTTCCTTTTTGTCAACATAGTCACCAAGATATAACTCGAATTTCTTGGCCTAAAGCAATAATTCACCGTGTATATCACTAATAGTTATATGAAGTTGGTGCTTCTTGAAAAATATGCTATTAAACAATACGCAAAGTTGTATTTATTTATATTTTTATTTATGTTTTACAGGTTTGACATACATTTAAGGTATGACATATTATGCTAAAATTATTCAATTTAAGAATCAAATGATCGTATTCAATAAAAATTTGTCTCAAAGTACACTATAAATGAAAAAAAAATCATACTGTAATGGGAATATATTTATCTTATTTTATTTTAAATTTTAATTTTTTTTTTTAATTTTTCTTTTCTTTTAATTTATTTAAATGGTTTTTTTAGAACGCGTAATGGGAATATATTTATCTTATTTTATTTTATTTTTTAATTTTTAATTTTTCTTTTCTTTTAAAATATTAAAATGTTTTTTTTTTTAGAACGCATTTGGTCAAAGTACACCAAAGAGTGTAAAATATCATACTGTGGGATACGATGAAAAAATAATATTCAAAACGGTTTTAATTTATTGCTAAGTGGTTCTTCTAAAAAAAAAACAATAACCAATATACATAAATAAACAGAATTTTCAAGAGAGAGAAAAAATCATAGTATTAGCCTATACAAATAGATAATAAATAGCATTAAAAATATTATAAATTAATACAACAAATTACCTTGAAAAACCAAAAACACAATAATCTGGACTTTCCTAACTATACAATACATCATTCCAGAATCGTCTTAACTCGGTATTATTATGAGGCATGATATTTTGAAAAGACTCCTTTATTTCAATTTGAAAGTCGCATATATTGATACAAAAGAAAGTATCAAAACAATCAGAAATGTCAAAATATATCAAAATAGAAGTGAATATTATAGATCTTTAAGTGTTTGTTGTAGGGTTTATCTGCTGGAGATTTAAAGTAAGAATACGTACATGAATGAACTCTGAAATCAGAGCAATAACCCGTACTTTTAACATTTGATCCCTTCATAGATTAATAAAGACGACTTTTTAACATTGACTACTGGTAAATTTTAATTTCTATTCAGTTTAAATAATTAGAAACATAAGTGGCAGTAAATTACACGATATGTCATATAGGTCTTTCTTGACAATGTCAGTCAGTAATAATAGGTAGCATTGTAAGTTCAGATATGATAAAACATGTTAAAAATATACTGTTTAGTGAGTATCAAGTTACGTGGAGAGTGAATTTATTTTCTAATGTTAATAGTACATAAACGTTAGAAAAAAGGGACAAACAAGAATGGACAATCCAGAGACAAACGAATGGACAATCCAGAGACAAACGAATGGACAGTCCAGAGACAAACAAGAATGGACAATCCAGAGACAAACGAATGGACAATCCAGAGACAAACAAGAATGGACAATCCAGAGACAAACGAATGAACGATCCAGAGACAAACAAGAATGGACAATCCAGAGACAAACGAATGGACAATCCAGAGACAAACGAATGGACAATCCAGAGACAAACAAGAATGGACAATCCAGAGACAAACGAATGAACAATCCAGAGACAAACAAGGATGGACAATCCAGAGACAAACAAGAATGGACAATCCAGAGACAAACGAATGGACAATCCAGAGACAAACGAATGGACAATCCAGAGACAAAGACTAACAAAGCAAAACGCACAACACAGAAAATTAAAAAGATTTAGCAACACCGACCTCACAAACAAAACGCGTATGAACTCATGTGCTCAAGAAGTGTGACAGTTCCTGTTTCTTATAGGACACCTGTCGTGTTACTCACACATTCAAGATATTTCGCAACGTTCAACCAGTTCGTGATGACGACCGTCTAATTATTGTAGCGATGACTTTAACATAGGCGCAACGTAACATTTGTTTTAGCAGTTTTTTGCGTCGGTCTGTCCAGAAAATCACTGTACATGTACGGGGCACAAGTCACTGAACAACGTATTAGTTGCAAACTCCATACTCTAATACGAACTTTAGCTCTGATTATATAAATCAGACGTTGGTAAAGAAAGATATTTATGCATCGCCATGAATGGTAAATATATGTGTGATTATACAAAGATTAGAGCTGGTGTTGCACCTCTCTGAATTAAAACTGGCAGATATGTATGGTTAGACTTATATGAAAAATTGTGTTTTAACTGTAGAACATTTTGAATAAATGAAATTGAGGATGAAAAACATTTGTTATTACAATGTTCAAACCAACACTTGTATAAACGTATATTCTATTTATATTTTTAGTCTCTCATAAGTCTTTTAAGAGTGTCTTTTATATATTTAAATATACATGTATGCTGAAATCTGATTGTACATGTATATATAGCTCTGAAAACAAGTGAGATTTTAATAATAAAGTATTTGTCTTAATTAACAAAGTTATTATCAAGATCTGCATCCTCGTACGATCAAACATATTAACTTAAGCTTTACTTTTTTCAGTTATTTTAAACATTTATTTTCTTTCAAATCCAATATGTCCATAAATTAAGACATAAAATTGTTCAAAGATATTGTATTCGTCTAGATTTTGTAAAAATGTAAAATAAGATGGACGTCTCTGTATTATCATTCCGAAGAGAAACAAGTTGAACGTTAGAACATCAAAATAACCTGTGTTATTAAGTTACTTTTGTTGCGATGTTCTATTAATGGACAGTAGAAACACTCGGTCATTAAAGTAACACACATTCTCTTTATATACGTGTCGACGTGTCAATAAGGAAAGTTTGAAGATGCAAAATGGGGTAATCAGAAGTTGTAAATAAAAGAAGACCAGACAATCTAATGACCAAAAGAAAAAGGACAAAAGGACAAACAATGATCTGTAAAACATTTCACGGGAAATTAAAGATTGAGCAACATGAATCCCGCTGAAAACCGGGGGATGAACTCAGGTGTTTCGGAATGGTAAGTAGTTCCTGCTCCACTATTACACTCGTTGTAACGATGGTGGTAACTATGTAGACACTCATTTAATAAAACATGCATACTGTCTGTGTTCTCTTAGCTCTTCCGTAGCATAATTTGGTATCTTGGCATATTTGGTCCTCTTATGCCTTCTGTCCTAAAATATTTTTGAAGGTTTTTGGACATAAACACTATCTACGATTTATAAGTACGGAGGTTAGGCCAAGGTTACGTTCAAATTTGTAATTCAAATCGGGCATTAGGCGGACAACAATTCTGGAACAAAACAGTTGACAAAAATAACTGTATGTAACGGATTAATAATACAAATTGCTATGCAATAGATAGCGTACATATTTCTTTCAATTTATTAAATTTATAAATACAAAAAACTTAATTATTTTCATAATTGAGTATTTCACAGTTCGAATTGTAAGATAAATATCTGAAACGTAAATATTTATTTTACTTATTAAGAATAGGTGTAAACTGAAGTCGTATAAGCAACGAAAGGACAAACTTGTTGACAATATTACAAGTCGGTAATGTTTGTCTTGAAAATAAATTGAACTGTA
Organism: Bathymodiolus brooksi; assembly: GCA_963680875.1. Classification (NCBI taxonomy): domain Eukaryota; kingdom Metazoa; phylum Mollusca; class Bivalvia; order Mytilida; family Modiolidae; genus Bathymodiolus; species Bathymodiolus brooksi. Next base: position 69,497,160 of record OY804585.1, on the reverse strand, counting down.
ACAGTTAAATATTTGATTGACAAAATACCTTGTCAATGTTCAACAATTTTATTCGTACACTGTACATGTTTACATGTTACAAAGGACCTTTTTTAAATGCCCACTGGTGGGCGGTTTATGTTTTATGTTACCATACATACAATCTGAACTGTTGTAAGTAAACAAGTGCACACGGTCATTAGAATGTTGTTGTCTGATGCTTCAATCAAGTGTTGTCGGTTCTACATAGGCCAATCATGGTGGAGAAAGTCAAGGATACAGATCCTTGAACACAGAGCCGTTTAATGTAACACTGAAACAGAGATTGGTGCATGACAAACTCATTTCTTTGTTTGTTCTGCCGTTGTTTCATCCAGATAAAATAGAAGACTGATTTGTTAAGGATCTATTTAGTGTTGTCCTACAAGATTCTAGATGTGAACCATTTGCAGAATATGCTGTGAATATTTTTTTTTATTTTTGGCCCAAACAATCATATACTTGACACACACAACATTTGGGGCCAAAAATAAAGCGCCGTATTCAACTGCGGGTCTCTCGTATGTACGGCATCAAACCTACGCTGTATTACAGGCAAATAATGAAAATATCTGATTAATAATATTGTTTTGTCTCTGCTATTATCATCTATGATACGGTTCACTCAGATTGACATTGTAGATTAATTCTGAAATTAAAAATGACACTCCAAAACTACTAGAATTTTTAAATGTTCGATTACTATTTTCATTATCTACAATAAAAGCAATGGTCCATTAAAATTAAAACTTTTAAATCTAGCAAATCATGCTGGATAGATAAAAGTGTTTATCTTAGAAATATTAAACATAATAGTACAAATAAGAAATTAAATAACTGTCAATTTGAATTATTCAAACTAGTCATTTATATATAGTATAAATATTAAATAATTGTCATGTAAGTATATCCTGACAAACTGACTTTGTAGATGTGAGAACACCAAACTTAAGAATTTTTTCTGAAAAGATTTATTTAAACATTTTGAAAAAAGCCTTTCGAATAAATAGGAAATTGATTGACAAATGACAGGAACACATAGCAGATAAACGTAACACAAAATCTAATATGATATATTGCATGTCTTGGGGGACTATCCATTATTGGGCTCCGTATATATGTAGTTTGTGTGCTCAACCTTTACCTAAAGATTTCCATGGATACTTCTTTCACATGCCTTTCAAACATAAAATTTCGATTACCATTGTTCTACTCTTATTCAACACAAAACGAAAACAAAACGACGGATTCATTCCACAAGTGTTATACGTCGGCTTACAATATTAATGAAATCTTTTCTTAATCTTATTTTGTTTTCTTTTGTTTTTTTCCTTTTCTTCGTTTTTTCTATTATTTGCTGTTTTTTATTTTTTTTTCTAATCTTTGTTAAATTTCTATTGATTTATTTATTTTCTATTGAATTCATGTACAACGTTCTGAATGCGAAAATTAGTATGACTGTCAGGCAACATTGTAACGACATAAGAAAACTCCACAACCTCAGCTTCCATTGGCATGTCAGTATCTCTTTTGTGTTCTGTGATTTGAGGTGACAGATTGTTGTATGTTTTGCTGACATTGGTGGAATTACTGATCATCACTTTTTAACATTTCTTTTAATAAACATTTTGTCAAGGGCTAATTAATTAGAATAGTTGTATTGTTTGTTATAGTAAGTCATAAGTTGAATGAATGAATGAATGAATGAATTCTTTATTTGCAAAAAGCATATACATGCTATAGCAATCAAACAGATATATACACATGTAACACAATGACAAAAAGCAGAGAACAATTAAACACATTATATATCGACAACAATATTAACTAATTATATGACATCTGATTTTCCAAGCTGCCGTTAGATAATTATATAATTTTATAGTGAGATTTTTATTGGCAGCTTTTAATAAATGTTCAAGTTTATAAATATTCGGCCAAGAACAGTAATATGTTGGCAAAAAATGCGTACGTACAGATCTATATGCAGGACAAACTAACACAAAATGATATTCGTTTTCAACAACATTCATATTGCAACACAAACATAAACGTGATTCTCTTGGGGTATTGTTATAACGACCAAGTTCAATATTCAATTTTAATGTACCACTGCGTAATTTTGTAAGTAGATACACATTACTACAAAAATTAAGATATTTCTCATGACAAAATTCTACCTTAATATTTCTATAAATACACAGTTTTTCACAATCGTATACAGATATTGACCACTGTTGCACAAATTGATCTATAATACGTTGTGATATCCAAACATAATTAAGACCAAGGCTGAATAACAAGTCACGTACATTGGAAACCCAGTTAGTTTTACCGTTATTAACATCATTATACAATAATTTATAGACATCATAAACAACCTTATATTTATACAATAAAATATGCAACCAGTATTTCAAAATTCTGAAACGTCTAGAAATATACATTGGCAAATGGCCAAGTTCACCATACAAAAAAGCAGTAGGTACATTTTTACCTATTTTTAAAACAAATCTACTAAAACGATTATGTATTACTTCAATATCATGAGCACGATGAAAACCCCATATTTCTGACGCATAACTCAGAACGGAACCAACCATACTGTCAAATAACATGCACTGTTGTTCAGTTGAAATATAAACACTTTCGAGTGAGTTCATAAGTGACGACAATGCACGTGCTCCTTGTTGCGAAAGACGTTTCTCAGTTTGCAGAAATTTTCCATTATAATGCAACAACATGCCAAGAAAAACGTAAGAATCAACAATTTGAAGTTCCATATTGTCATAAAAGAAATGATCATTTACCGGCCGCCAGCTATTTCGAAAAACAACTACTTTGGTTTTGTCAATGTTAACTTCAATATTCCATTTCCTGCAATATATGAATAATTTATCCAGCAGATGTTGTAGAATTTCAGGTGTTTTTCCAAACAAAACAGTATCATCGGCAAATAAAATAAGGTATATCAAATAATCATTCAATGTTGCAATACCATCAGCTGTGTCCGTGGATATATCATCAATGATATCATTAATAAAAAATAGAAATAACAAAGGATATAGTGGTTCTCCTTGTTTAACACCAAGTAAGTTATCAAACGCATCTGAAAGTACTCCACCAGCTTTGACACGAAGTCGAACGGACGAATAGATAGACTTTACCATTGTTACAAATTTAGTACTAAGTCCATTACGTAATAGCTTGTATACAAGGATTCTTCTATTGAGCTTATCAACTGCTTTGCGGAAGTCCACGAATGCAGAATATAATTTAAATTTATTCTGAAGAATATTTGAAATAATTCCCTGTATAATAAATATAGCATCAACGGTTGGACGAAATCCAAATTGGTTGTCTATTAGTTTATCTTCATCTTCGGACCAAGATAATAAACGTTCGGTTAGTATACTAGTAAACAGTTTTGACAGAACACTTACAAGTACAATAGGTCTATAATTATTCGGATCCGACAAGTCACCACTTTTCGGAACTGGAATGATTAAGCATTCAGTCCAAAAGTCAGGGTATATTCCATGGTTAAATATATAGTTGAATAACTTCTTTAATAATGGAGCAAAGAATATCGGACTAGCGGTAAATATTTCACCAATAATGTTATCGCTTCCTGCACTTTTTTCGGGTTTTAGTTTCGCTATTGCTTTAATTATATCATCCTCTGTAATTTCTGAATCTAAAGCGTCTACGTCTACGTTTTCAAAATGATCATTATTGATTAAGTTCAATACCTCTTCAGAAAGCTCTGGTGGATCTGCACCAAGAACATTTTCAAAGTATTTAGAAATTGTTTCGTTGTCAACTGCACATTTCGTTTTTCGTTTTGGTCTTACAGCTGACCAGAATTTCCTGGGCTCCGTTTTCGCAATTTTACAAAGTTCGATACCCTTTCTACGTTTAAAAATAGCTTGTGCCTTGCGCTTGGTTTTATTAAACAGGTTTCTGGCAGAAATGTATGAATGACGCTTTGCATCGCTGGGATGTCGTTGAAAAAAGTTTCTTGCACTATGAAAGTTTCGTCGAGCTGTAGCACATTTTCCATCAAACCATTCATTATTTGGCCTTTCTGGATAAGCATTGTCTCTAATTAGAACTGAACGACCATAGACTTCAAAAGCGTATTTGTAAAGTATGTCCGAGATATTCCGTACTACGGAATTCATATCATCAACAGATGCAATGTCATCCACTAACGAGAAAAGTGTGTTCTGATTGGAAAGTAGTTTTTGTATATATTCATGATTTTTATCATTATTCCATTTTATGAAGGAATGTACCGCTGGAGGTTCGAATGGTTGACGATTGTTCGAAAAGTCTAGTTCAAAAAATATCGGTGAGTGGTCAGAAAATTCGTTAAACTGTTTCACCTCAAAAGCACTAATTTTATCATAGTTTATTGGCGAAAGTAACAAGTAGTTATTTACACTCCTCCCTCTTGTAGTACAAAATGTAAAACGCCCTTCCATATCATTTCCAAGTCTACCATTAGCTACAGTGAGACCGGTATTGTAACACATTTGTAACAGTTTTCGACCAAGAGCGTTTACCGTCTTGTCCATAGAGACTCTGTTCGGAATAGTTGGGTTTTCAACATGCTCTACACTCATTACATATTGATCTAATTCATCATTATACAAAAAATCATTTATTTCGCCAATACGACTGTTTAAATCACCACAAACAAATACTTCACCTTTATCACTATATTCAAAAACAATACTTTCAATAGTTTCATGAAAATCAAACTCACATAATTCGTAAAATTTAGATTTTTTATGTGGAACATATGAAAAACATATATACATATCATTTTCAATATAAAAAAATCACATTTTAACTTCACAAGAACCATACCATAGTTCAATTCTTTTTCAACAGTAATACCATCATTTAAAAAATGTCTGCAAAACACAGCTAGCCCACCTTCATTTTTCTTACCTATATTAACAGATCTATTGACACATGAAATTTTAACAAAACCATCAATATCTATCAAGTTACTATCGTTTAACCAGGTTTCGCTTAAAAATAAAATGTCATAACTATCAACTAAATTCAAAAAATCATTGTCATTATACACTGAAGTCAAACCAAGAACGTTCCAAGATAAACATTTTAATTTCTCAAATTGTTCTCTGTGTAAACCCTATGGGATGTACTCTTTACCACCGACAACAACTTTGTCTTTGAAAAATAAGCCTTGACGTCTCGATCGCGCAGTTCCTTCAAAATGGGCAATTTGACTTTTCTTATTTTCATTATCTCAGCGGGTAGCTGTTCTGATATTCCGTACGAAGAACCTTTCAAATTTTTTGCATTTTTCTTCACGAAGTCCCTGTTTTCGAAAGAAGCAAACTTAACGAGAATTGGCCTAGTCTTATCACTTTTCTTTCCTAATCGGAATGCGTCAGTTATACTGATTTTAGTTGCAGCATTTCCGATTTTTAAACGTTCGTCACAAAAGTTAATTATTAATTCCGGGCAGTTTTCTTCTTCATTTTCGTCGATATTATAAAATATGAGATTGTTCTGCATTGATTTCAACTTGACATCAGTTAATTCCTCCTTTAATTTGTCGTTTTCTTTTTTCATTACCTGAATCGAGTCGCTCACTTTTTTGTCAACAGAATCAACACTTGTTTTACTAGATTTTAATTGCTTTGAAATTTTGTCGATCTCTGATCTAAAATCGGTCAATTGTTTTTTCTGTTTATCGAACTCGTCACTCATTAGTTGAGTAGATTTCTCCACCTGATCAATACGACCGTCTGATGATTTTGTTGTAACTTCTAACTTTGTAACTTTTGAATTTAAAGAAGTAACAAGAGTGTCAATTTTATCAAGTTTATTGAGTTTACTTTCAACCTTGTCCATCTTTCGGAATAAATCGTCGACCCATGCTGGGCGTTGCTGCATTTGTGCTGGTTGGTTAAGGGGGGAATGCATGCTGCATTTGTGGTTGATTCATCGTATTCATCGTATTCATCATATTTGGGTTTGGCGTTGAGCATAGGTTTTGCATTGGCAACATCGGGGCTGAATTTTGGGAATACATGAAACTAGTATCCTGTGAGAACTGTGTAGGATTCGTAGAATTCATATTGGTATATAAATCGTTATATAAATAAGGAGATTGTAATGTATCGGACGGTTTGTTTACGTTTGAAATATCACCTGTATTATTACCTGTGTTTACATTTTTCAAAACAATTTTAGACTTCTTTCTACTTTTCTTTTTCGTCTGTTTTTTTATCCACACAAACACTTGAAGAACTGTTATCACTGCTATTGCTGATATTTGTCCTTTTAATGCCTTTTGGAAGCATATTTCAACAAAAATTTCTCATTTTCACAGCTCATTTCAAAAACACTACTCACTCTATTGGTCACCAAGTTGAGCTTTTACTTTTGTAGAAATGTAGTATTTTGACTACCGAATTTTATTTACTAAAATTGTGTATTTATGAAAAGAGAGCATATGCATGTGGTCTGTTCTTTTCTTTTACTAATAAATAAAATGCAGAGACAACTATTTATTGAAGTGCCTGTACCAAGCCAGGAAAGTGAGTGGTCATGTATTTGGGTGTTAAGGGTTTAAATTTTGCATCTTTCTTCGATTTTTTCTATTGGATTTTGGAACTGTTCCAACAATGTGTTTATTTTTCATTTATTGACAGATGAACATGAACTCATAATGGCACCGATTCTAAGTATTTTGAATACTTTTATCACATTTATCGCTTATCTCGAACAGGAAACGTACGAGACCACAGAAAAATAAAAACAGACATTTGTCTGTTCTTCTTTATCTAATAATATGATTTTTATAAGACGATATTGATATCATGTTGATTGCAAAAGTAATATGTACATGTCTTACGATATTAAGATGATAACCCGGACAAAATACTGCAAATATTATACGTTATGACATTTTTATCTGAATGTTCTAACATTAATAAGTATGTCCTTATTATAGGAAAAACATAAATATATGTATCTTTGGAAAAAGGTCACAGAGAGCGACTATTGATTTTCTGTGCCGTTTATGTGTCGTCTGCTACAACGTAAATGGAATACACAGCACAGGCAATAGGTGAGAGCGATTATTGATTTTCTGTGCCGTATGAAATACACAGCACTGCTTCCATGAAGTGTTAGAAGTAAATTGTTAGCCAATCACAATTCTACTTGCCACAAGAACATCATTTTTATCTGAATGTTCTACATTAAGAAGCATGTCCTTATTATAGGAAAAACATAATTACGTGTATCTTTGGGAAAGATTATTTGCCACAAGAACATCAGATAATGATGTTTGTATAGTACAAAATGGGCATCATCATCATCATCATTAACATCATCTCGTCAAATAGTAACTTATTCTCACAATGATGTAGCTGAAAAATTGATCAAAATCAGTCACTTACAAATCAGTGCCAAGATCAAATCTATGTATTTCTTCTAATGTTTTAGACAAGCCCAAAGCTGTCCTAATTAGGCTTTTAATCATCATAAAGATATACCCTTACAACTTTACGTCAAAAAATGTAAATATAGAAACATGGCTATCGAATATCCGTATCCGCCGACCCGTCTCATTAAAAATATAATAGAGGTGGGATCATGGGTTTTTAAACAAAAAAAACATCAGAAATATCAACACAATAATTTTATTGTATTTCGTTATCTTCTAACTGCATTCGCTTATACGTAACGTAACGTTAAATCTGTCACCCTTTGTCTATAAGAGCTACGGTATCTGTCAAAATTAATTAGGAAATTCCATAGTGCCACCTTTTGACGTATTCCGTTAACAAGAATAATAAGGGGAAAACAATGTAAGGTAAATGTAAGGTAAATTTACTTTTCAACACAAAGGTGTGACAACAACCATAGTATTATGAGATATTTAATCGGTGAGACACAAAGCCACTAACCGCAGATCAACGACCCGACATTGCATACCTTAACCCACTTTTAGAAAACATAAACGAACATGTTCAATATATTTCTTGCAGCTTTATAAACATTTCAGAACATGATAAAATTATACAGAATAATTATGAAAAGAAAGCCTAAAGAGTGATGGTAAAAAAAAGTGTCACCAATATCAACAGATCAAACAATCATCTCTCACCTTAATTCACCGAATACAAAAAGGGGACCACGGCATGGCTTGAGACAGGGACTAAAATGTGGCGGGTTAAACTGATTAAACATATACTAGTATGTGAAGGTGTTATCAAGTTTTCCTGTCAACAGTGGCCTCGCGTCCTTTATTGGCACGTCGACATGAAAAAGATTGTATGCTACTTTCCTGACCGAGTGTTTCTAATTTTCACATCGTAACAAAAAAACAAAAATAGCTTAAAAGCAGACTTGTATGATAATATGCTCATTCAACTTTTTTCCTCTTTAGATTGATAATACACGTACAGAAGAGTTCATTTCATTTTACATCTATACATGTGTCCAGTACGATGAGATAATTTTAAACAGAATAAGGTCTAAATTTATGGACATATTGGATGTAAAAAAAAACCATTTTTATGACTAAAAATCAAAATTACTTAGAAGTAAAACCCAAGTTTGTTAACAAAGAAATCGTTTTCGTTTCAACCTGGATCAAGATAATATTTCCCAGTGCAGAGTTGCTGTGTATAATTAATTGTCTGTGCACACTTAAAAATTTAGATACCGGTAAGTAATGTAAGCTTAACTGAATACATGTATTAGATAAAAATTACAAACTGGCAACATTAAAGAATTTTGGTGATTTCAATAATGTAGAGGAGACCAGACTAGCCTTTTACATGTAGCTTTTTATCACACAAGTTTGCATCGACCATACCTCACAACAGATGACAACATTAATGACGATAGGTTCAGTATCAATCATCAAAGAAAATCTTCAACCGCAAAGGTTGTGTAATGGTTAGCGTGCTCGCATCGAGTGCGGTAGATCGTGGGTTCGAGTCCGTCGGGTCAAGCCATAGACGATAACATTGGTGTTTGTTGCTTCTCCGCTCAGCACGCAGCATTAAGGAGAAAGAGCAAAGAAATTGAAATCAGGATAATGTGTCCGTGTGGAGCGACATATCTACCCGTGGACTGTTGTTTAATTGAGCTAGCACTATCAAATCATCTAAGAGTGTTGGTCTAGTACAAAGCGAATATCATTACCATACCATCGAATGTAATTTGCTCCCTCCATGATATATTTGAAAAAGTTCTCATTTGTAGTAAAACAATCACTGATTCATAATATCATGTGATGTGCTCCTCATTAGTAGGAGGAACATATAGAAAGAAGAAGAAGGGGGAGGAGGCACCCACATCAATAATAGTCCTTCCTTCCATATGTTGCTATATATTAAATAAACGTTAGAGAATACCGAATGTAACAATCAAAAGGGACAATCCAGAGAAACTGACAACATAGGGTACACAAGATAAAGAAAAACAAAACAAAAACACAACGCAATATGCGTTGGACACCACAATACGCAAACAAACACAAATAACGTAAATGCAATATGAGTATTCCTACAATCAACTGGAGGCACAGAAGAACAGAGCATCGTTTTTATGCGTTTTTAATTCAGCTACATCCTCATATTTCTCAATGGAATAGTGCGATAATTTAATCATATTTATGTATTGAAACCTTGTAATATATTTTTTAACTGAAAGTGCCCCAATTAAAAAAAAAACAGAAATATACGAATTATTGGCCGTCTTTAAGTATTTAAGTTACCTGAGAATTTAATCATGAGCACTCCTTGTACAGAACAATGGCCCCCTACTTGATAGAGTTTTTTGTTAATTCAAATTCTAATTGGGGGAAATTACAGACTATAAATGTAGATATGATTGATATGTACTTCCTTCACTTAATATCTGATTTATCAAGTAAACATGATTCAAATCCAAAGAACAAGTCACCATTCAAAACAGTAGCTCAATGGTTTTTCATATATACCTGATACTTGTAATGTAATTAAACGTGGTCTACCAGGGGCTGCTCTGGCTCCCAAAAAGTAGGAGCCAGAAAAATCGCCAGGTGCCATTTTCAGGTGCCAGTTTTGAAAGTTAGGAGCCAGCTAACATTTTTACAAGGAGCCAATTTTTTCGAACCGAAACTGGATATTTGCATGATCCACTACCAGTTTCATGTTCAGTTTCATGTATAAATGGTCTGGATTTGTATGTACACATGTTAATGTCTGTATTGTACTTCTGTTTTTCATTTCGATTTCATCCTCAAAAACAAAAAGATTTATATAATTTATTAAAATATACTGTATTTTACGGATTATCAGGGATTCAGCCAGGATTTTGAGACCATTAGTCACTTTTGCAGAACAGATTTTTAATGAGCTTATTCTTATAATCAGTTACTTTGCCTTATTAGTTAGTAATGGAGATTGAAAAGCTATGAAAACCTCCTAGGATGGGAACATACTCTGCAAATTAGAAATCAACTGATAAAACATAACATTGCCATGATTTTGATCTAATACCACACACATTGTAATACCCCCCCCCCCCTTTTTGAAATATTACTGTGCTTTGATCTAATACCACACAAATTGTAATAACCCCCTCCCCCACCCTTTTTGAAATGTTACTGTGCTTTGGTCTAATACCACAACAATTGTAATAAAGGACGAAGTCCTTCTAACGGTAAGCTGTCCGATTTTTCCTTCTATATTGATAGCCAAAAATCTGCTCACCGGAAGTTTAAAAAATAGATCAATTGATAATTTAGAAACGCAAAAGAAATCTATTTCAATGAAAAATTCCAAATCTTTGATTATTTACTCTATGCAAAATCGAAATAAACTTTTAATAGAATTCTAATAAAAAAATCTCTTTCTACGAAACTCCCGAGGTAAAATGAACGCCATAACAAATCGGCTACACAATTCATTCATCAAAATAAAAGATAATAGCCTCACCGGACGCAATTACGAACGAAATAAAAAGTATGTCCCCTAATTGTTCCTTCAAAACATGAATTAAAAAAATGCTTTTTTATAAATAGATACCCCGCTAAATTACTCGTGTTTTGGGAGAAAATTATTCATGCGTAGTTGTTGAATGTTGCAGACGACGAGTTTTCATATTTGTAAACAGAAAACGATCGACAATTGCACTTGGAATCTATCGCTAAAATTCATTGAGGTACGCATATTTTGTTATCTTATGCCTGTAATTGGAAAGAATATGATCTCCTGGTTCTATGCATATGTAGAACGCATTGAAATTAAAACAAAAACAGTCAATATAATACATTTTCCTTACCTTGACCTATCCCAAAATGTCAAAATCCGTGATGTACCTTATTCATTGAAGAGTCCAAGGAATTCCGAATGCAAACTGGCACACATTTATGGTATGAATAAAGGAAAGGTTTTTATGTCATGTGTATTATATACAAATAGATATGTGAACGTAAATGAATGAATGCTCTTTCAATTTTAACAGTTGTCATTAAATAATTTACACTAGAAAGGTCATTATTATGTCGTTCGAAATTGTGTCCGGATCTAGGTCACAGAGTGACTAGAACGGGGTCATGAAAATCTGTTCTAAGTTAAAACCCGTAACAATGCATTGAATAATATATGGGCTATGATTTAAAAGGAATATTGGTGTTTAATCTGAAATATGAACATACAATCAGCTTCATCAATTTGGTCAAATTTATTATCAAATGCCACGGTCAATATCATCGAAATTGTTCGTAATTGCGTCCGCGGCGGTGAGGCTAACGTGTACGGATCATCGTATTATTGAAATTTTAGGACTTCGTCCTTCAAACAGGTTGCCTGTCTCATATTAACTCATATTTGTGTAGTCTTCAGCAGAAAAAAAATATGTCTCTGCCAATGGCAATGGTCCAACTTCTAGATACTTTGTACAAAATGTAGGTAATGAATAGAACAAACGTCAAAAACTGAAGCAAGTTGTAAAATGAATTATTATTTCTCAGATCTCATAATCAAATTGCAACAATTGGAATAAAAATACTGACTGTGGTTATTTTTTTTTAATTGCAGACACGTGTCTGTTTGTAAATAGTTCTATAAATAGAACGCAATCGTTACCCGGATGCTGATCGATAAAAAAAACTTATGCGTCCTCGTGCAGTGCATTTCAATGGCCAACCTTCGCATATAAAAAATGACCATATTAAATATGAGAACTAAGATTATATTTCACAGAAATGAGAATAAATATAGCAAATGTTCGTTTGGTTAAAAATATAGGTGGATTACATTGCGAACTCTTGATCGTGCCATTTTTATTTTTTAAGTTCTTTATAAACCAAAGTTTATGACTTTTTGAGAAAGTCACTTTCAAAATACTTAATGAATACGATAGACAAAAGACTTCCTAACTCCGAACTCCCGTATAAACATGATATCGACATTTTCATAAATGAAACGTGGCAAAAATAGTTCGTTATGGTAGACATTGTGACAAATCGTGCAACGAATGACGATTACAAAAATTGTATATGTCCACTTAAAATACATACTGTGACATTTTGAGTACATGTCAATGATAACTATAATTGTTGATTGAATTCTTTGTCGGGATCATTATCTTTAACCAGGTAAATCAAACCAGGTGTGATCAAAGATTACGTAGTCAAAACAAAAATTATATCTATAATCCGTTGATTGACTTGTAACATGTAATAAAATTGTCATTGTAGTGACTAATTAGTTTTATTCAGCAAATGAAGAAGAATGGATTGTTACAAAACATTTTCTACGATTTTTTGAAAATTCAAGTGACGGGAAATACTCATCACTTTCGAAAATCAATCGTCAATAATTATATATATATATAATTTATTGATTTTTGTTACGGTACACAGTGAATAGTGATTATCTATAAATTTACACAAGGAAATCTAGGCGCCAAGAAAATCGCCAGAAGCCGATTTCAGTCGCCAGTCAAGAAAAAAAAATCGCAAATTGCGACATTGGCGACCGACAGCGCGATCCCTGTCTACCATAACTATCTATTGGAAATATATACTGGGTATTTGTGACGATTGCCAATGCTCAACATGTAGAACTGCCAAGAGCCTCCCCAGTTGGCTGATAGGAAAAGCTTGGAGATATCAAAAGACAATACAATACAACAATACAATGGCCAAAAGAAAAATGACAAAATGACAAAGAATGATCTACAAATCATTATGCAAACAACTGAAGATGTAACAACACGAATCCCACTATAGTGGGCAACGGGTTTAGATAAATTTACGCTTCCTTCACGTTTAAGAACTCTTTTGTAGATTCGAAAGGAGTAGGCGTATTGTTGCCGCTACAAAAGATTAAATTTGCCGTCCCGACTCAAATCTCCATTATTTTCCTTGTTCTTGCCATCCAACCTTTATTTCTGTATATATTTTATATATGTCGATGAGCCAAGTTGTTCTCGTCCTGAACATGCATTGAATACATGTCGCTTGGTGTCAAACAACCAACAATCAATTATTTAAATTCGTATGGTATATACGTTGACAACAGAGCGGAATTTGCAGGCAACGTTCTATATTTTATTTAGTCTTAATAATAATAACTATTAGAAATACAAGACACTTCTGATAACTACGAATCAAATACTTTTGTAACTTTATACGTAGAAAAGTGCTCACCGTTAAAATTAAAGTTACAGGAGTTTATCTGAACATTAAACGTTACGTACATATATGAATACAAATATATATCCTGAAGATTATTGTTATTTAATATAGTATAAATGTTTGATTGTGGTATGACGTAAATAACCTTATGAACTTTCATGTTCAATGTAGTTATGCTAACACAAAATCAAGTTTAAGTAGAATGCATTTGATATATTATACATGTTTTTGACATTTGGCGCTGATTTGACAACTGTTTTACCTCTTTTGTTCAAGTATTGTTGTAAATACTGTTATAGTGACAGCCGGAAACTTTGAGCCGTAATGAAAGGGGGAGGTTTGGCGCTTTAAAATCTGATTCAACCCACCTTTTCTTTAGAAATGCCTGTACCAAGTCAGGGTCATTACGGTTTTTGCAGTTTTCCGGTTGTTGACTGATTTTGTCTGTTTATATACTTATGAGTTTTGACTTTCCCTTTGTTAGATTGTTCGGAGTTCGGTAATTTTGTTATTACCCTTAATGAATATATTAATCAAAAAGATAATTAAATTGTCTTAACAAAGAACACTGGCTTCATCAGTATAATAAAAACGTAGATATTTAATTTAGTGCGCACGGCATGATTCTGGAATAACCTTCATCATATAAATTCTGGATGAATGTTTTCATGGGTATCACCGGATGAAAATATATTTCCCTATATCATTATTACTTCAGTAGAAGTATGTTTTACCTTTTTAATAGTAAATACCTGACCTACAATATTACATTCTCCAATGTTTGAAAAAAGGCTTGATAATGATATGGTTGAATCCGAACACAATATTCTACTCAGTCATCATTAAAAGCGACTTTCATGCTTGGCAACATTGATAAAGATGGAATAAAATGGAAAACAAGAAATAACACACTATTGGAACAGTTCCAAAATACAATAGAAAAATCGTAGAGACAGGCAAAATCGATACCCCTAACACCTGGCTTTGTACCAGCTGAAGAGTTTGTTGACATCATATAAATATTTGATGGTTTACTCTTTATTGCATCATTGTTTCATTCAATCTACATGCTAAAGTCTTATAAGAAGAGTTTAAAGATTCCAAAGGAGTAATCAGAAGCCGTAAATAGAAAAAGAACAGACAACACAATGGCCAAAAGAAAAAGTACAAAAGGACAAACAACGATCTACAAAACATACACATAAAATTAAGATCGATTAACACGAAAAGTTTGAAGATACCAAAGGAGTAATCAGAAGCCGTAAATAGAAGAAGAACAGACAATACAATGGCCAAACGAAAAAGGACAAAAGGACAAACAACGATCTACAAAACATTAAACAGAGAACTAAAGGTCGAGCATCACGAACCTCACTAAAAACCGGGGGTGAATTCAGGTTCTCCGGAAGGGATTAACAGTTCCTGCTGCACATGTGACACCTGTCATGTTACTGCTAAACCACACAAACATAATCTGATATGGAAATCGTATTGGACACCAGTATACGTAAATAAATACAGATAACATAAATAAAACATGAACTCCCTCCAACCAAATGGGAGTCAAGACGAATCGGACATCGTTTTTACTGGGAAATCATAATCGACAACACGGAACTGAAAACGTGAAGACGTGTAATAGGATATGAACAACACGAACCCAGCTAAGACAAGTACAAAAACGGGGGTGATTTCAGCTGTGCATATGTCTATGCACGTATGTTTTACGTTGCGGTCATTGGTAAATAAAACAATCTTCCGCGCTGTCATATTTCTCTCAGATGTATGGCTGCTACCAGTCATCCAATTTACTTAAGAATACTATGGTAGTATGGTAGTAGTATTATTAGTGAAGATT
This sequence comes from Bathymodiolus brooksi, assembly GCA_963680875.1. Taxonomy (NCBI): domain Eukaryota; kingdom Metazoa; phylum Mollusca; class Bivalvia; order Mytilida; family Modiolidae; genus Bathymodiolus; species Bathymodiolus brooksi. Next base: position 69,481,591 of record OY804585.1, on the reverse strand, counting down.
CAATTTTTGTGGATTCCATGGTTCACTAAAAAAACGAAATATAAACCCTACCGAAATATAAAATTTCTATATTATCATTTTTTGACAAATATGAAAACACGAATTGAAGAACCTGTGAACTAAGGAGGTTTTCTCAAGAGACGAAATTTTGAATCCACGAATATAAGAACTTTCATAGTACTGGTCGCTTTAATCCTTGTGTACTTTTAAGAAAAGCGAACAATAAACCGGATCTTAATAGATACGATAGCCAAATTACAACTCACCTGGCAGTATATTTACAATTATTGAACAACGGAAATTGAAAAAGAGCATAATTCAAACAGCATCATATTGTGTGTTCCTTTCTATGCATAAATCACAACTTAATCTGCTCATAGAGAAAGTAATTAATGAATCACCATGGATATTTTGAAAAGATCACAGCTTCATACCATGACAAAAAAAATAGTAACAGGCGCATGTAATATCAGAGGAGATGATTGTCTAGATTATCTGGCAGCTAGAGGAGAAAATGGAAAAACAATCTCAACAAAATAGTGGGGAGTATTTGGAAATGCAAAATATCAAAGTGTTAAAAAATGCCCACACATAGAGTTTATCGACAGAAGTAAAGAGTACTGATCAATTGGCGGCTAGAGACAATTTCACACTAATTTTATGGCATGAGTTATGTTCATTGTTTAAGACCCTATTGTGAACGTGGGGTGTAGAACAGCGATGTAAGAGCTGTTCTTTTACTTTAATTTGTGTCTAAGTGTAAAATTGGATAGTCTCTCATGTTTCATATACATCAATATCCTTTGTTACTAATTTTACATCATAAACTATTACACTTTTAAGACACGAATAGATATATTAAATATTTCTAATTATATGAGTAATTATTGTTATGATTAAATATTGCCAATGTTTGTTGTTTGTATGAAAACATGACGGGATTTACGCGTTAAACAGCTTAGACAAAGCTTAACCATAGATCAACGACCCGACACTTGTCAACTTATATTAACCAATTGTAGAAATAACTGTTTTCAAAAGATCACATTACGGTTTAATATTGCTTTTCATATCCTGATCTTTAATAAAAATAAACATTTATTACATTTTTCTCCCTTTTCAACAATGTCGGCTAATTTACATCAAAGTAATTAAATTTGATACAATTTTTATATCATATTACTTGAACGTCATACATCAATACAAAATACCCTCCAAAAAAGTTTAATTTCAACACCTTGTCAACAAAGATATTTATAATGAAGTTATTTTCTTTTAAATTTGGCTTGATATGACAGGTGCAAGAAATCAACATCAGAGATTGACATACTTAATGAATAAACATTGACACAGTGGAACCAGATGGTCTGCCTCTTGTAACAGTGTATGAGTGTAATACAATCTTGGGTCTTGAGTCTCGAATCGAGTAAGTCGTTTCCATGCATAACTGGAATATAAACATAATCAATACCGAAGGGGCAATCAAAAATGGGCAATACAAAGAAACTGGCAACATAGGGCACACAAGACGAAGACAAACACAACAAAAATACAACACAATAATGTCTTGGACAAACAAATACAAATAACTTAGCACGATGGAAAAAATAAGGTCCATTTGACTCTAACGGTGGTGACAAGGTGGTGATTCATGCTTGCCTAGCGGTGAAGGACAGTCCAAACCTAGTTACCTTTGGCTGTAAGTTTGGACATTTTGTTTGTGTACAGTGCTTGGTATTTAGATATGGTTTTCCAACTGCTTATGATAGAGCACCAATGAGAGGTTAGACACAGCTATGGGCAATTCGATCGCCTAATTAATACCGAAAGTGTAATCAAGAATTGGCACAGAGAATCCAGAGACCTGGACAACATTGGGCACATGACACAGAACGAAGAAAAACAAAACAAAAATACAAAATATAATAATTGTTTATTATTATTTTAAAGATTTTCTCTCATTCCCAATCAGCACCTCTATTCCTCATTATGTACATGTAATTGGTCTTTTCTGCCCCTCGTGGGCCTTGGATGGAAATGAAAATATAATGGATTGCATTTATATTGTACACGTCAACAACATTGAATATTAATCATTTTCACGTAAATTGATTTCTTTCTGATGCTTTTTCTACAATATTCCACTTTATTAATTTCTGAAGTCTTCATGATGTATGCAGCCTACTTTATTGTTCAGAAGTGCGTTGAATGATTATAATTATGACAAATCGGCTTTAAAATTGACTAGTTGCATGTCTATTAATAGCCTAATTTTCCTTTTTTATTGCTTTTTGTATCCAAATGTCATAAACTTCAAATATATATTTAAAACGCAAGTGTTCATAGTCACTGCATAAAAACATACTTTAAGCAACATATATAAAAATGACATTCTTGACCGGTCGGATGTCTCCATTACAAGACTTGCTCACATTCTTGTGGAACGACTTCATCTTTGGGTTTGGGTTGAACAACGAATTACTTTCATTCCTGGGCTTGGTAGTTATCATCGAGGCTGGAACAGAAACCGGGAGGTCAGCATTGTGCTACTATATTCCTCCTTAGGTTGGATGATTTCATGGTCTAAGTTGCCCATATGTCCTCAAGACCACCAAAGCGATTTGAGCGTCTGGAGTCAAACTTTAGTACGAAGTTCTTATTATTATTCTGGTGTAAGTATCTCTGAATCACGTCAGCGATTTCTTTTTCTTTAGTTTCCAGCTTCGTTTCAAATATTACAATAAAGTTTGTCACATAGTGGTTTTCGTCGAGTTTCTCTTTTCTTTCATTAGCAAATTATCCGGAAAACGGCTTATAGCTAATTTATGGAAAACCAATACATTTCCTATTTCTTCATGTAAACTACTTGTTCAGGAATACTACTAGTAATACACTAGATATAGATGTTTACCGTGACGATATTTCTGTACTTACAGAATTGTAAGACTATAAAATATCTGCCTACTTCGATCAGAATTCTACACCGACGTAATAAAAATGTATTCACGATGTGTGAAATCCATGGAGCAGGATATGTTTACAACAAACACTTTCGAAGTACTAGATATCAGTCTCAATTTTCATTTATATTAGAGTTGGTGTCGTTTTATCTTTTATTGATTAATTAATTTATTTTTTCATTTCATGTTTCATTTGTATTGTTTTTGTCCATTCGATGTAATTGTTGTATTGTTTCCTCTATAAATTAATTCTGATTTAGGACAGTTGCCATTTTACAAAACAAAGCCATTTACAAAACAAAGACCGGACTCAAACATTTGTTTTGTTAAAAAACAATAGCAACATAAAGTTGAAACTGTCTCTTCAATCCAGCTCTATAAGTATTTATATTTAAAAGGATGTCCGTTATAATTGTTTAATTACAAACACTGTAAATGCAGAACAAATGATTTATATTTCAATACATTGACATAAAACACAGATGAGGCTAATATTGATTTACAGTTTACAGTATCGGAGACTATTGATGAGAAAAAGAGGTCTACCAGGAGATAACTAAGGATCTTGTTTAATTGTAAAAAGTATTGTAATTGACCAACTACCATCATAAAAATATTTTGGGTAAGTTTTATTCATTAGGCATATCTTTTTATATCAAGAAAGACCTGTTTATTATTATTATATTTATCTAAGTTTTTATTACTATTGCAGGGTCGATACCTCTGCTGGTGTACTATTAGTCCCCGGTGGTATCACCCACCCAGTAGTCAGCGTTTCGACACTAACATGGTTTATTAGATATATTTATTATTGAAATTTACAGTTCCTGAATAATGTAATTATAATTAAGAAAAATAAACCTTAGAGAAAACCGTAGGGGCAATCAAAAATAGACAATCCAGAGAAACTAGCAACATAGGGTGCACAAGACGAAGAAAAACAAAACAAAAACACAACACAATATATTTTGAATAATTTGCATGTTATCTGATACACTATTTCAGAGTCTGCTCCTCCTGTGTAGATTTGTTTTATAAATAGTGGTTAATTATTCAACCAGCGTTAGTAGTCGGCATACTAGCAATTTTCTCCAAAATCACCTTAACTAGCAATATTACAGACATGCATGTTTCAGATGTCAGTGTATGATTTCATGCGGTTTAATTACTAGTATTAAACATCAGGTTTAATTACTAGTATTAAACATCAGGTTTAATTAACGAAAAAGATAGTCCAAGGTTCTCTTCCCACAGTCACAGGTGACCATAGCCGAATTTTGCTATCTTGTTTATGCCCCTTGGCTTAATTGCCATAAAGCATTTTATTGTTTGACTTTCCAATCTGTCGATTTTGAGCGTACCTGATGAAGATTATTTCAGAAACGCGTCGTGCGCACTGAATTAGATATCTACGTTTTTATTGTTAATCCAACCGGTACACATCTTCACATTCAAAGATTTATTTTTATGGGTAGTAAATATATATAATATATTACATCAATGGATTTTGTATATTGTTGTGCATTGTCTATATATTCATTATACCTGGTATATTATTTCATTTTGCTAATATGTTAATACAGAGTTTATGGCAAGAAGAGTTTGAAGATACCAAAGGGTAACAAGAAGCCGTAAATCGAAGGACAGATAACACACACTCCGGTAGGATAATCAGTTCCTGCTCCACTAGTGGTACCAGTCGTGTTACTCTGATTACAAACCCGGTGATAAGTCATGAACGAGGAAAGGACCGGAATTTGCTAACGACAAGTGGAACATATTCGTGGTCATCTGTGCACCTGCATATGGAGTATATCTCTCTCAGCTGATACGATATTCCAGAACTTGCAGTTCCTGTTAGGATTTCCTTGATAGAGGGTTGCTGCTAACAAGAAAGCTACTGAACCAAGGGTTCCTATTGGTTAAGGTGATGTCATCACTTCTAAAGTTTTACGGTCGCCACCATGACTTGGTTGAGCATTATGGAATACATGACCACGGATATGTTTCATTCGTCGTATGCACTTCCCTGTCCTTTCCTCATTCATGACTTATCACTGGGTTTCTAAATAGATTAACACGACAGGTGCCACTAGTGGAGCAGGAATTGCTTATCCTTCAAATGTCTCCTTCATATTCGTTTCAAACTTTACATGTGCACCTATTTCAAGCACAAATTTGAGAGTCTAAGCACGTCACCAAGCATGTTTGATTGGTCTAACAAATAATGGAAGGGAATTGTATATGTATTGAGACGGTAAAATTTGTGCTTGAATCATGTGCACATATTTAGTTTGCAGGAAACATTTTACCGTGTAAGTGCACGTAAAATTGTATGTGTCATTTAGTCGTAATATCAAAGATTTATTTTAAATTGAAATGTAAATTATTCATGATATTACAGATTGATATATAAAACGTAGTATAGCGTGTATCTATATAAGTAATTAATCGTTTATTGTTCATAAGGTAACTTTGAGCACATTGTTGGGTGGAGATTTAATAATACTAGCATACGAAGCCAATTAGACTTTTTCTATGTGTATAGATTACTCCAGTTTGAAATTTTATCAAATAAACGTAATTTGTGTCTTCATGTTACAGTTTCCAATTGACGTTTGATAAATATTTAAAGCGTAAATACTATTTATATTTCAAATTTGATTTTTTTCAGAAGCATCCTATAGCTTTGTTTGATAAATTGGCACAATGTTTTCAAGAGGAAGATTATTGATTGACATCTGTGACGTTTACCTGTTACTGGTGATACAAGGTAAAATGTTTACCAGTCCGCATGGACTGAAACCTCTAATAAAAAGAGTTTGTACCAAAGGGGTAATCAGAATCTGTAAATCGAAGGACAGACAACACAATGGCCAAATGGAAACGGACAAAATGACAAACAAATATCTACAAAACATTCACATAAAACAAAGATCGTGTAACACGAATCCCTCTAAGAATCGAGATGAACTCAGGTGCTCCCGAAGGGTAGCAGTTCCTGCTACACTAGTGACACCCGTCGTGTTAATGTAGTTACAAAGCCGGTGTTAAGTCATGAATGAGGAAAGGACCGGGAAGTGCTTACGAAAAGTGGAACATATCCGTGGTCATTTGTGACACAGATATTCCATAACGGTAAATCCAACTAGGTGCATATTGGAGGTAAAATTATGAAAATGTGCTTGTGTTTACTGTTGCTTTGCTTCACTGAGCTAGAACTTTGCTAATCCAGTTCAGATGGCACAATACAAACTGGATAGTATCAAAAATGGACAATCCAGAGAAACTGGCAACATAGGGTACACAAGACGAAGAAAAACAAAGCAAAAACACAACACAATATATGTTGATCACCACTATGCGAAAACAAACACAAATAACGTAAATAAGGCATGCGCCTCCCTACAAACAACTGGAGGTAAAGACGAACCGACCATTTGTTTTTATCCGGAAATCATAACAGACATCACAACACGGATGATGCAGTCATTGCAAGTGTTTTTGGAAGAACTTTACAGCCAATGTGTAAAATAATTATGCTTACCACAATTCCCGAGTTTTGCATTGGCATAGCAATTATTTACTTTGTATATTTTAACTAGATTTACATGACGGGTGCCACTAGTGGAGCAGATTTTTAGTTGGGTTCGTGTTACTCGATCTTTACTTTTATGTGTATGTTTTGTAGATCGTTGTTTGTTCTTTTGTCCTTTTTCCTTTGGCCATTGTGTTGTCTGTTCTTCTTCGATTTAGGGATTATGATTACCCCTTTGGTATCTTCAAACTCTTCTTGAAAAGTGGTTCATGTGTGGTTGATTGCAAAAGGAACAAATGGGAGATAGTGGATAGAGTCACAACAGGTCACAAACCTGTTTTTCTTGAAAGTGTGTGGCTTTCTCAATGCAATTACAAAGTCTTATTTGTTACATGTCTATTCATAGTTGTATTAATGGAGATACGAAAACACAAGTACAGATATATAAAAAACAGAAATGTAAAAGAATATACTCCGAAAATATTGATGAATGTTTCAACAATAGGAAATAAAAAGAGATGCCACCATATCCTGTGCATACTCTGAAATTGTTTTTCTTTTTTTCAGTTTTAGTCTCCATGGTGATTTCAACAGCATCACAATCAACTACACCATTAATGTTTTCTACAATATCAGATTCTCCAACAACATCACAGTCGACTACAATATCTGTGTCATTTACTCCAACAACATCACAATCAGATACAATGTCGGTGTCTTCAACTCTAACAACATCACAATCAGCTACAATGTCTACGTCTTCTACAACAACAGAATCTCTATCAACATCACAATCAGCTACAATGTCTGCGTCTTCTACAACAGAATCTCTATCGACATCACAATCGGCTACAACGTCTGTGTCTTCTACAACAGAATCTCTATCAACATCACAATCAGCTACAATGTCTGCATCTTCTACAACAGAATCTCTATCAACATCACAATCAGCTACAATGTCTGCGTCTTCTACAACAACAGAATCTCTATCGACATCACAATCAGCTACAACGTCTGTGTCTTCTACAACAGAATCTCTATCAACATCACAATCAGCTACAATGTCTGTGTCTTCAACAACAGAATCTCTATCAACATCACAATCAGCTACAATGTCTGCATCTTCTACAACAGAATCGCTATCAACATCACAATCAACTACAATGTCTGCGTCTTCTACAACAACAGAATCTCTATCAACATCACAATCAGCTACAATGTCTATGTTTATTATAACAACAGAATATCTAACAACATCAGAATCAGCTACAATGTATATGTCTCCTACAACTACAGAATCTCTAACATCACAATCAGCTACAATGTCTGCGTCTTCTACAACAGAATCTCTATCGACATCACAATCAACTACAATGTCTATGTCTCCTACAACAACAGATTCTCTAACATCAGAATCAGCTACAATGTCTACGTCTCCTACAACAACGTCTCTATCTATATCACAATCAGCTACAATGTCTATGTCGTCTACAACAAGAGCGTCTCTATCAACATCACAATCAGCTACAATGTCTGTGTCTTCTACAACAGAATCTCTAACACCATCACAATCAGCTACAACGTCTGTGTCTTCTACAACAACAGAATATCTATCAACATCTCAATCAGCTACGATGTCTGTGTCTCCTACAACAACAGAATCTCTATCAACATCACAATCAGCTACAATGTCTACGTCTTCTACAACAACAGAATATCTAACATCACAATCAGCTACAATGTCTGCGTCTTCTACAACAGAATCTCTATCGATATCACAATCAACTACAATGTCTATGTCTCCTACAACAACAAAAGCAGTTACAATGTCTACGTCTTCTACAACAGCGTCTCTATCAACATCACAATCAGCTACAATGTTTGTGTCTTCTACTCCACCCGCATCACAATCAACTACAATGTCTGTGTCTTCTACAACAGAATCTCTAACACCATCACAATCAGCTACAACGTCTGTGTCTTCTACAACTACAGAATATCTATCAACATCTCAATCAGCTACGATGTCTGTGTCTCCTACAACAGAATCTCTATCAACATTACAATCAGCTACAATAGCTGTGTCTCCTACAACAACAGAATCTCTATCAACATCACAATCAGCTACAACGTCTGTGTCTCCTACAACAACAGAATCTCTATCAACATCACAATCGGCTACAATGTCTATATCTCCTACAACAGAATCTTTATCAACATTTCAATCAGCTACAATGTCTGCGTCTTCTACAACAACAGAACATCTATCAACATCACAATCAGCTACAATATCTGTGTCTCCTACAACAACAGAATCTCTATCAACATCACAATCAGCTACAATGTATATGTCTCCTACAACAACAGCGTATCTAACAACATCACAATCAGATACAATGTCTGTGTCTCCTACAACAACAGAATCTATATTAACATCACAATCAGCTACAATGTTTGTGTCTTCTACTCCATCTGCATCACAATCAGCTATAATGTCTGTGTCTTCTACAACAGAATATCTAACACCATCACAATCAGCTACAACGTCTGTGTCTTCTACAACAACAGAATATCTATCAACATCACAATCAGCTACACTGTTTGAGTCTCCTACAACAGAATCTCTATCAACATCACAATCAGCTACAATGTCTGTGTCTCCTACAACAACAGAATCTCTATCAACATCACGATCAACTACAATGTCTGTGTCTTCTACAACAACGGCGTCTCTATCAACATCACAATCAGCTGCAATGTCTGTGTCTCCTACAACAGAATCTCTATCAACATCTCAATCAGCTGCAATGTCTGAGTCTCCTACAACAGAATCTCTATCAACATCACAATCAGCTGCAATGTCTGTGTCTCCTACAACAGAATCTCTATCAACATCACGATCAACTACAATGTCTGTGTCTTCTACAACAACGGCGTCTCTATCAACATCACAATCAGCTGCAATGTCTGTGTCTCCTACAACAGAATCTCTATCAACATCTCAATCAGCTGCAATGTCTGAGTCTCCTACAACAGAATCTCTATCAACATCACAATCAGCTGCAATGTCTGTGTCTCCTACAACAGAATCTCTATCAACATCACAATCAGCTACAATGTCTATGTCTCCTACAACAACAGAATCTCTATCAACATCTCAATCAGCTACAATGTCTGCGTCTTCTACAACAACAGAATCTCTATCAACATCACAATCAGCTACAATGTCTATGTCTCCTACAACAACAGAATCTCTATCAACATCTCAATCAGCTACAATGTCTGCGTCTTCTACAACAACAGAATCTCTATCAACATCACAATCAGCTACAATGTCTATGTCTCCTACAACAATAGAATCTCTATCAACATCACAATCAGCTACAATGTCTATATCTCCTACAACAGAATCTCTATCAACATCTCAATCAGCTACACTGTCTGCGTCTTCTACAACAGAATCTCTATCAACATCTCAATCAGCTGCAATGTCTGAGTCTCCTACAACAGAATCTCTATCAACATCACAATCAGCTGCAATGTCTGTGTCTCCTACAACAGAATCTCTATCAACATCACAATCAGCTACAATGTCTATGTCTCCTACAACAACAGAATCTCTATCAACATCTCAATCAGCTACAATGTCTGCGTCTTCTACAACAACAGAATCTCTATCAACATCACAATCAGCTACAATGTCTATGTCTCCTACAACAACAGAATCTCTATCAACATCTCAATCAGCTACAATGTCTATGTCTCCTACAACAATAGAATCTCTATCAACATCACAATCAGCTACAATGTCTATATCTCCTACAACAGAATCTCTATCAACATCTCAATCAGCTACACTGTCTGCGTCTTCTACAACAGAATCTCTATCAACATCACAATCAGCTACAATGTCTATGTCTCCTACAACAGAATCTCTATCAACATTACAATCAGCTACAATGTCTGTGTCTCCTACAACAACAGAATCTCTATCAACATCACAATCAGCTACAATGTCTATGTCTCCTACAACAACAGCGTCTCTAACAACATCACAATCAGATACAATGTCTATGTCTCCTACAACAGAATATATATCAACATCACAATCAGCTACAATGTCTTTGTCTTCTACAACAGAATCTCTATCAACATCTCAATCAGTTACAATGTCTGTGCCTTCCACAACAGAATATCAAACAACTAATCACATCACCTCAACGGCTTCTGTTACATCAATAGATCCTTCTGTTACAAGTACAGAAGATACAACATCCACTGAATACACTAACACGATGCCAACTTCAACAGAATCAATGGGCAACACTTTAATAATCTCATTGTCATTAATATCTTATTTATGTATTATTGTTTCCGTTCTAATAAAAACGTAGATATCAAATTTAGTGTATAGGGCGCGTTTCTGGAGTAACCTTCATCATGCACACTCACAATCTAAAGATTGGAAAGCCAGATAATATAAAGTACAAATGTACTATTGACATAATAGTCTGGTGAAAATTTAACCTTGGCATTCGTGATTTGCATATTTCAACTGACATGGTGGTGATCTAAAATGCTCTATAATACTAATTAATAAACAACTTTCTCATTAATTAGTAGTTCTAATGAATGCTAGACAATTCGGCACCAGGACACTTCGGCACCTGTGTGAGACATTTCGGCACCAAGACAGTTCGGCACCTGTGCGAGACATTTCGGCACCCGGACAATTCGACACTTGTGTTTTTTTCTTTGATTTTACGTACAAAACTTCCAATAGCCTTGATTCTGATGTTTTGATATCTGTTTTCTAGATTTCACAAGATTTACTCGTAACTGAATATGAAAACCCATAATAAATCGTTATTATTTTAACAATTTTTTAAGGTCGCATTTGTTTAAGGCCGGATCATCTCGAAAGCAAACAATCACCAATGCAAACACAAGCTGTAAACATTTGATCACTGCTTTTGATCTTAATTAAGTTAATAATGGCTTCTTTTAAAGATTATTTAAATAAATTATGTTTTGATTGCATTTAAACGATCATTGATGTTTTTTTTAAATTTTTGTTGATTTTATTTTAAAAAAGGTAATCACGTTAGTTTGAAAGATAATGCGGTGCCGATTTGACACTTTTTTTCAACGGTACCGAAATGTCTTTTTCAACGGGTGCCGAACTGTCTTGTTTCCAGTTCTAATATACTTACTCTAAATTCATTTTTATTCGTTGAACACCAATCATCGTCAAATGCGTTTGTACAATCAGATGACGAACGTCAGTGCAAACGAGTCATACAAGAGACGTTATTAGCGTATAGTGATGTCCAACATTTGGCTGTCGCTCGTCTGTTTGGTTTTCTATTTTGAGTGCCCAATGTTGCCAGTTTCTCTGGATTTTCCATTCTTGATTGCCCTTTCGATTTTGTCTAACGTTTATTTAGCAAATAACAAAACGACGAAATATAGAGTCAACACACATCTCATTTCCTGCCAATCCACAAAAATTGATAACTTCAAAAATAAGTGAAAACACAGTAGATAAACAAACGTTAGAGAATACCGAAGGGGCAATCCAAAATGAATTAGAGAATACCAAAGGGGCAATCAAAAATGGACTAGAGAATACCGAAGGGGCAATCAAAAATGGACTAGAGAATACCGAAGGGGCAATCAAAAATGAATTAAGAGAATATCAAAGGGGCAATCAAAAATGGACTAAAGAATACCAAAGGGGCAATCATAAATGGACTAGAGAATACCGAAGGGGCAATCAAAAATGGACTAGAGAATACCAAAGGGGCAATCAAAAATGGACTAGAGAATACCGAAGGGGCAATCAAAAATGGACTAAAGAATTCCGAAGGGGCAATCAAAAATGGACTAGAGAATACCGAAGGGGCAATCAAAAATGAATTAGAGAATACCAAAGGGGCAATCAAAAATGTACTAGAGAATACCGAAGGGGCAATCAAAAATGGACTAGAGAATACCCAAGGGGCAAGCAAAAATGGACTAGAGAATACTGAAGGGGCAATCAAAAATGGACTAGAGAATACCCAAGGGGCAATCAAAAATGGACTAGAGAATACTGAAGGGGCAATCAAAAATGGCAGGTCTTACTCACTAACCAGATGCCAGTAGAGAAGTGCCACTCATTCCACGTTCATCGATACTAGCGAATCTATGAAAGGAACCATGCATTAAAAATAGCGAATTTACAACAAAGAGTCATTCATTGATAGTAATGTGTCTACGAAGTATTGTATGATAAATAATCTAAGAAGCAGAGTAATTAAGCAAGTATGCATTGAGAGTAAAGATTTACGTAGAAATCATCCATGGGGGACATATGCTGACCGAGTGTAAGGAATATAAGAATTGAAGATAACAGAAAATGTTGAAAATAAACAAGACCGATACGGAAAAAATCGTAAAATCATGCACAAACAAGAGACATAGTATTGAGTTAATAGAAAAGGTGATATGTGTACTGTCAGTGACTGAACGTATAGCATATGTACAAGACAAAATATATACAATGAATGCATAATGACTGCTCATACCAGTAGTTGTAAATTGTAGAGAAAGGACTTGATATAATTTTAGCTGCGGAAACGTATACGAAAAACCATAAAATTATGCACGGACAAGAGATATGTTATTGTGGGATAATAGAAAAGTGTGTTATTTGTGTATGTTTAACATGTGCTGATTTGTTATGCATGTCCATTGTTTTGTTTTATGTTCTATGCTGTATTTGTATATGCTTCCGGCTTTAAATAAAAATTACTTACTAACTTACTTAACTACAGTTCCGCAGTTAGTAATAACTTGTGCCCAATCTCATTTTGATTTGATATTATTTGCATAAATTAAAAAAATATATTTAATTTCAATAATACAACTGTGAGATAACTAATAATAATAATACAAAGTAAACAAATATACATTTAATTTATTACAATATTTGCAAAATGGACATTGCAGATTCCCTTGACGCTAATACATAAATATCACTACATACTTTAACAATGTATCATTGACATTAAGATTCACTATAGTTACCGTAGTGCTTGTCTAGTATGTTTGGCCATAGTACGCCAAGGCAAAAAAATGAAAGGGATCCTCCTCTCTTCACCGGTAAGCTGCTGATAAAATTTCAAAACATTCTGAGAAACACTACTCAAGTTATCATACGACATAGGATACAAATCCTATTTTCCGTCATATCAAGTCCAATAACTCTGGAACGGAAAAAGTGAAAATCGTCAAAAATGAAAGGGATCCTCCTCTCTTCACCGGTAAGCTGCTGATAAAATTTCAAAACATTCTGAGAAACACTACTCAAGTTATCATACGACATAGGATAAAAATCCTATTTTCCGTCATATCAAGTCCAATAACTCTGGAACGGAAAAAGTGAAAATCGTCAAAAATGAAAGGGATCCTCCTCTCTTCACTGGTAAGCTGCTGATAAAATTTCAAAACATTCTGAGAAACACTACTCAAGTTATCATACGACATAGGGTAAAAATCCTATTTTCAGTCATATCAAGTCCAATAACTCTGGAACGGCAAAAGTGAAAATCGTCAAAAAAGAAAGGGATCCTCCTCTCTTCACCAGTAAACAGCTGCTAAAAATTTAAAAGATTCTAAGAAACACAACTCAAGTTATCGTACGACATAGGATTTGTCTACAGACGGACGGACGGACATGGTGAAACCAGTATACCCCCCTACAACTTCGTTGCGGGGGGTATAATAATGCATCCGCATAACTGAAATATTGTTGATACCACCATAAACCAACCAACTTAAGTGCAGTACCTCATGGGTTCAAATCATGGTTGGGTCAAATCAAAGACTTAAAAAATATAACTTGTTCTCAACATGATATGGCTGCAAAATTGCTCATTTGGTGTTAAACAACAATCACTCACTCACTGTAATCAATCAACTATTTGTATTTATTGTGGTGACTGGATTCACTACCACTGTTATTTATTGTATCAAACATTTCATGTATATTCAGGTCACAAACTCATATTTATTTATTAAATAACATCTCAACACAACAATTGTATAAATATCAATAATATTTATTCATCGTCTGAAGACAAGTCCATGAATTCTTTATCAAACTCTTGTAGAGATACCTGTAATATAAAATATAACTGTAAATATAAACATACAAGTCCTCTGACCTTATTAGTTACATATGTTAACTTTGTAAATTACATCAGGGGCTGTTCAATAAGTACCTATTCAATCAGTGCCCATCACCACTGACGTTGTGAGTTCGAATCCCACTCAGACAAGGTGTACTCGATACAACATTATGTGATAAAGTTTGTCATTGACATGCGATAGGTCGGTGATTTTCTCTGGGTACTACGGTTTCCTCAACCATAAAACTGACTGCCATGATATAACTGAAATATTGATGTTAAACACGATCACCCTAACCTCACTCATTTATATCATTCTTGTTAAATTTCATACCAAGTCTTTGTTTGAAAATTTCATTTTTTTTCAAGTTTTTTTTTTATTTGAGTCTTAGAAAGGAATGTTGAAGCAATCGGTGGATTTTAAAACTAAGTGTCTGAACACAGTCAATTTTTAACGTTTTCTGACATAGTCCAAAATATTTGCACAATAGTGGCTATTTTTAATATTTCAAGAACTCTCATCTAACCCAATATCAAAAACATCCATTACAAATGAAGAATTATAATAATAATACCGACTACCAGAAAAGGTCTGTTTCAAAAAATAGATTTGAGTCAAAGCTACAAATATACAGTTGGATGATGTTTTTTTTGTTCATTTTTACCCCTGCTTCAGTCTTATTTTTCGTAACTTTCGTCAAATTGACCAAAAAGGGGTGTTTTTAATATACAAAAAATCAGAGTAATTACGGTAATTAGGTAATATTTGAAACTAACACAAACATATTTGATCAAACATTATAATTTCCTTATCTTTGATCATTGGTATTTATCTTGTTAGAAAAACAGAAAGTATGATGTTCTTTGACATTGGAATTCGTGGTTTTAATAATTACTGATAAATTATCTTATTACATATGCCTTTCGTGGTGCCTTATATTTCGTAATTTGATGATACCAACGAAAACAAACAAAATTGGTATTCAAAGAAATAAAAATGTATCCCAGTATTTGATTTACCTTTCCCTTTTTGAACTTTTTCAACATTTTAAAATCACTTTCTAAATCATCATTTTCCTCTACACTTTCCACAGTCTTTTCTAATTTCCTTTTCTGATTTTTTGTCTTTACATCTCGTCGAAACTTTTTCCTTTCCTGTTTATTTTTCTTATCAGACCATGCTTCTGATCTTGGTGGTCTTGACTTATGCTTTTTCTTTTCTATACCCTCACAAAGGTTCTTCTGTCTCATTTTCTCCCGTCCTTTATCTCTGAAATAAAAAAAAAATATTGCAGATATTAAAACATGCATAAACAGTTAGCATTTGGAATTCAAAAGGCCATCGTGGCCATGATCGTATGGTAGTTGGATTTACAATTACCTATGCAATCAGTGCCTTTCAACACTGAAGTTGTGAGTTCAAATCCTACTCAGACGAGATGTACTCAATACAACTTTCATTCACATACAAGATCAACTCAAGCCATGATTGTATTTAAATGCTGTCATTGTTTATGCATTTATTTTTTTCATTTTTATTATCATAAACCCTTATTATATTAATATTGCTTTACCATTAGAATAACCCAAGCTATACATCAATAAAATACCAAGAATATATACACATTGTCAGTGACTTGTATCAAAAGTAGAACAAAACTGAAACCTTTAAAATAGCATGCTTAGGTACATGTATGAAAAGGGTAAGGAATAAATGTAATACTTTTTTTATATAATATTATACTGGTCGAGAACCAATTATCGCCATTTTTTTCTTGTTTTTGTCAGATTATTTCTATGTAGTCCAATACACACCTTCAAGCGCCTCGTAATTTTGAATGTTACCAACCGACTTACCTTGGACGGAAATATAAATAATTTTTTATGCGCATGCTCGTATCAGGGAGCCTTTATAAAGTTGTTGATATTTGTCCCTGAATCAAGAGGGAAGAGTACCAATTATCGCCATCTTTTTAGATATGGGAAAATATATATAAATAAACAGTGAAGTTAAAAGAAATGGCCTTACCACAAAAAATGAAGGTGTCACCAGTATTTTGCGATCATTAGAACACCAATCTGCTATATTTTTCTGTTCATACCTCTACGCTCCATTTACGTGACCACCCGCAAGGTTTATATAAAGAGGTATGGTTTCTAATGGGGTTTTACCTGATTTCTTTTGAATTAGCCAAGATACAAATGTATGATTTTGCTGTCTGATTTGTCACCATTTATTATTGTTGTCTGCAAAAAATGAACAGAAAATTTGTGTGCGCTCGCGAGTAACGTGCAAGTTGGCGATAATTGGTCCTTGACCAGTACCTCATATATTTATAGTAAAACTTCGCTGGCTCGAACTCGAAGGGACTGTCAAAATGTGTTCCAGCTATCGGAAGTTCGAGCCACCGAGGTCCCGTAATTTCAGAGAGAAAAAAATATATGATATGGGAGTTTTATTATGCTTTGATAACTGCACAGTATCATGGACCTTTGTCGTAAAAATATTTAATCCTTTAGAAAGTTCTCAAAGACTACAGCTTCTGAATATCTCTTAGGTATCTTCAAATGTTCCTTAAAAACGTTTTTTCACTTTGTTCGCGATCTATTTTATATACAGAAAATACCAGGTTGGGTATTTACAATAGTTGAATCGGTATAATTAAGAAATAAATCATGGAAGCCAGAATGTGTTTTGAGTTTTAACATGGGTTGGCAGATATCAGTATTTTATACCGAGCCAGAGGCGAGGGATAAAATTTACTAATATTCGCCAACCCATGTTAAAACTCAAAACACATTCTGGCTTCAATGAATTATTTTGATTCTGATATGTCTAAGAGTACAAATACGGTAGTATACTTTGATTGGACAACAGTAATTTATATTTACGCTTGCGGACAATGTTGCACACAATTTATGCTGCCAAATCTGAGGAGACGATAATTCATCAATATGTACATTTACGACGGGAAAGTCAGTCACATGCACCGGCGCATGTGCTAATGGATTATACCCAATCCATAAATCGCTCGTTTGTTCACAAAGCGAAAGAATGATGTCATGTTAGAATGCTTGATAATTCGGATATATATTTTTAATAGCCAATTTCCAAATTTTAGCCAATGATCATTTTCTTCTTTTTTTTTTATTTGAATTTGAAGCAATTATATTTGTTTCTTTTTGGTATTATATAGACATAAAAACTCAGGTTAATCGGAATTTCACTACAACAAAGTGGTACATTTCTATTTTTTTGGAGTATTTAGATGAACCTTGAGATCAAGCAGTTTGATATTATTCGATTCCAGCAACTATAAAAATTAAAATAAACCACTCTAAGTAATACTAATTCACGTAATAACAATTTAAAATATTGTTTTAATAAACTTTATTAAGATTATAAACATTTGATTGTTTTAATTATTGACGAGTGGAGGTTCGGCTTGGTACAATCGGCGACATGTGTCTCAGGTTCAATAAACGTTCTTTAGTAATCGTAATTAACGGTTAATAATCAAGCCACTGCTCAATTTAATGACTAATTAACCCAAATTATGACAAGTTTAACCGTCTACCTGTAATCGTTAAGTAAACAATTATCTGTCTGTAATATGACATTTATCACGCCTTGCTGTAAGCATATTCAACCGTAACGTACATCTGTCAATTAAATTGCGATGTTCGAGTTTGGCATGGTAAAACTCATAATTTTATTGTTGACAGGACCATTTATTGAATTCGACTGTTCGAGGTATCGGTGTTCGAGCGAAAGGCTTTTTTTAAACTTAGAAATATAAGGAAAATTGACGGCCTTTCAAATCAGTTCGAGCCATCCATAGTATTCGACTCATCCGAGTTCGACGGACCGAAGTTTGACTGTATTTACTTTTCCTACAACAACAATGTCTAATCACACAAAAACAGTAATAAAATTCATTTACATGTAACTTTTTTGTATTTTTCACAAGTGTAATAAAATTCATTCAACTTTACCACTATTTCACTTTTTTTTTACAATGACAAAAATCACAGT
This sequence comes from Bathymodiolus brooksi, assembly GCA_963680875.1. Lineage (NCBI taxonomy): Eukaryota > Metazoa > Mollusca > Bivalvia > Mytilida > Modiolidae > Bathymodiolus > Bathymodiolus brooksi. The sequence goes on along the minus strand of OY804585.1, from coordinate 69,462,883 downwards.
AATTTAACCTTGATTTTTTTGGGGTTGTCAGGAATTAGAATTTTTTTTTAAATCACACAAAATATCAGAATTAATTTTAATTAGGAAAACATGTATACCAGACCTTTTCAATCAAGTTTTATACACATCTATTACAGTCAATTCTTGAAAGAGACATTGTAGAGGAATGTTATTTACATAAATTAATGTCAAACACAATTATTTGGTCTTCAAAGGAGCCTATGTATTAATACTGACATAAAATCATCAAATCACTATGTGCTTACTTGTAAGGAATAGTAGATAAATCTACTTTTACACACTTAAAATTTTCGACTACTTTTCCTTTTAATTCTGGCATCTTTGGTACTCTCAACAATCCATAGCCAGTTGCCAGTTTACCAAAGTCCAATACTTTTACACGAAATATCATGCTGCATTCGTGCTTGATATATGATTGTACAAATGAAACATACGCCTTTGCTCCTTTTTCAAATATTGCTCGGTCTTTTGATGCAAGATTTTGTAATTTCGGCAAGTAATTATGAACATCGTTTTTCTTTGTGTATGGTTTCAATAACACTTTCTGATTGATTTCAATGAATTTCACATAAGTTTCTTCAGCCGGTAATAAAAATATCAGGGCATTTCCTGTATTGCCTATCCGAGCAGTCCTACCACATCTGTGTACAAACGATTCTGCCGATTTAGGTGGATCATACTGTATGACCCAGTTAACATCGGGCACATCTATCCCACGTGCCATTACATCTGTACATAATAAAAGTCCACTGGATGTTTTCCTAAATTTGGCCATAATTTTGTTTCTCTTCTGTTTTAATTTGCCATGAATACTCAAGACCTAAAAAAATATATACATTTTTGATTATGAGATCAAAAAATTGAAAAGTTATTTTATATGCATCTGACCTCTACTCTAATTACAGAGACAAAGTAAAGAAATTACATGTTAAATTGTGTCATAAAATTTAATTATGCAACGTAAATGTTAGCTACAGAACTATAAAGTCATTTCTTCCATAGATCAAACTAAAGATAGCTAAGGTTTCGAAGCTAAAATATATGCTTAATAATTATTTTTATATTAGACAACAGCTTACACATCTGAAACATGACATTGAGTGGATCAGGTCAAAATGATGTGTTGAAGAATTTTATTTTATTATGTTTCCTTTATATAGAGTGCTTAACACATATTAATCCCCACATGGCCTACTGTATAACAAAAGGTTCAATGGCTTCAAATCTAGAAGTCTTGATATGAGCTAAAAAATGTGCAAAACATTCTCAGGTGCATAAATCACATGTATTAATAGTGTATCATGATATATAAAGAGAAACAATTTAAAGCAGCATTCATAATCAGTATAAATAGTGGAAATTGCTTCCATAAGGTTTATATTCAGCCCCTCTCACCATTTTGCATATATATTTTTTTGGTAATATTGGATAAAATTACAGGAAAACTTTTGTTTCCATTCAAACATTCCTGCCACAAGGCCTTCATCAATATTTTATTTTATCAAGTCAGTGACATGATGCTGCATCTAAGATATAATGCTATTTACATTATATCTCAAATGTAGCATCATGTAACAGGTTTGATCAAATAAAACACTGATGAAGGTCTTGTGGCCCAAACATTTAAATGCAAACAAGGATTTTCTTCTAATATTATATAAGAGCCCAGGTGGCTAAATGAGTTAGGTAGTTGGATTACCTAACAACTCATACAAGCCTATCACCAATACGGCGTGGGTTCGCGCCCGGCTTTTTAAATTACAATAAAGGGTGCACTCAACTTGCAGCCGCAAGTGATAAGTTTACCAGTTACTTGCCCATGGTTGGTGGTTCTCTCCAGGTACTCTGGATTCTTCCACCACTAAAACTGGTTGCCATGATATAGCTGAAATATTGCTGAAAATGGCGTTAAACACCAAAAATCAATCAAAATGAATCAATGTAATAGTATAAAGCAAATACTCACCCTCAGAATAGAACAACTTGTTAATATTATTTAATATACAAATTACCTGATGATTTTTTAAAATATGCTGTATACATTTAGAAAAGTAGTCTACACCAGCACATGTGCTGAAGAAAATCATTACTTTTTCCTCTTTATGGCATTGTAAAAAATCCATTAACTGGTTAAACTTTTCGTCACTGTCTGCTACAATGTAATAGTTTTGTAAAGTTGAAGGTGTCCTTTGAACAGTGGTTTCCTCTGTCTTTTTTTCCTTCACGTTTATTCTGACCGGATTTCGAAGTCCGGCTCTTATTAGTTTTTCTACTTCATCTGTCTGAGTAGCAGAGAAAAGACCAGTTCTTCGCAGCTTGGGTACATAACGTAATATTGTATTGATGCTCGCTTCGAAACCCATGTCTAATAAAAGGTCAGCTTCATCAAGTATGAGGACTTCAAGAGACTTGACTCTTCCTGCTAAGTTACAATTGTTAATGTTCTTCTCAAGCAATGCTTCCAGGCTACCAGGGGTTGCAACAATAATATGACCTGTTAAAAAATAATAGAAATATCTATTAATTATTCCTGGAACCTTCATATTGGAAATAACAAGGATTTGTATAGTAGAAAGGATATGAATCTCGCGAGATTTAACATAGATTGTATGTAAGTATGTTGCGTGGGTCGAGAAGTGAGATTATCCATAGTGGAATTCGTTGACGATGCACGTGCCTTGATTAATGGTGGAAATTTTCATTGCTTCAACATTTTAAACCAGTATTTTTAAATATATAAAACCATAATTACAGGTATAAAGTGAAAATATTTGTCCTCAATACCAATCATTAATAAAGTATCAACTTTTTGTAGATGTACATGTATCACCCATATTTCATTAATAATTGACATTAATTCGATTTGCCCTTTTGACCTTCATAATCCCACCTATTATGGGCGGTCAAGAGTCAAATTTAAATTTCAAACTCCTCTCTTCTCTCATCATATCAAATATTGAAGCGGAGCCGTCATTTTTGTGATATTAATATAAATATTTTTCAATGTACAGAAGGAGTTTTATTGAAAACAGTGCTCCCCATTTGTATTTATTAAGGATTGTTCATATTACCATCATTTGTCAAAATGGCAGCATTCTGGGCGGAAATGGGGGTGGCCTATTTAGAAATCAATAAACTTCCTTGTTTACATGAAATCGACATACCAAAGTGTATAAATGTGTAGTTTAGAGTGTATTCGATATACAGAACAAAACTTGGCATGATTGGTTGCTTTGTTTTATCATTTTTTATATGTTTTAAGAAATTAGATGTATGAAACTCTACTGCACATTTTTTTATTTTACGTGTACGAGGGGCGATACAGAAAAAATTTAAAAAACTTTTCCATTGAACCTATATCGGCAAATCCAAGGATTGTTTTGTGTAGTGTAGTATACGATGTATAACACAAACTTTGGTGTAATTGGTTGATTTTCTGCAAATTCTCAAGGCATTACAAAATGAATGAATTAATTTTTGTTCTGTTGTAGCATAAAAGGATTAAAACGACAGAGGAATCTCGGACTACATTAGTCCGAGATTCCTCTGTCGTTTAACGGCATTGATAATCTTGCTGTAGCCGTTCAACGACAGAGGGTGATACATACGGAAACCATCAAATTTGCCTCACAGCCATAGTATCGGCACATTTCCACGTTTCGTGGCTATCGGATTTTATTTTCTATCATAAACCTTATATAAATCGCTTCACCAATCATTTTTCTATTCATTCATAACCATCTTACCCTCAGAAAGTGGTGTTACACTCCATTACAGCACGATTTTGCCTTAGATCCTATTATTCCGCCATTTGACTTCCATTTTCGAATCTACACACGTGATCTCACGATACTAACTGAATGATGACAGCAACGCATTGCATGATGGGAGCTAATTAATGCAGCGTGCCAAATTATTTGGAGCATTATTTGCATACGTAAACAACATTCAAATCACATGGAAGACGATACATTTAAGCGTATTCTGCAGGACAAACAGTCCATCTACAGATCAAAGAAGAGCAGAAGGAAATTATACAGAATGTGTTGCAAAGAAAAGATTCAATGGCAGAGTGTTACCAACGGGCTTCGGAAAGAGCATGTGTTACCTTCCCCCTTTTTGTTTTTGGACAAGGTACTACATTTTTTTTTTCTTATGGTTATCTGTAATTCACCAAATTTGCTGTTAAAATCATTACCAATCAATATAATCAACTGTATTAAATTTTATGTTAATTGTTCTGCCTTAATAGGCGCCTATGATTGGCAATAAAAATATTTGTTTGTTTGTTTATATGCAAATTATCTCCCATGATACATTGCGGTAATCGTAGTTTTCTCGTAGTCACGTGACAAATGTTTGAAAAATGGAAGACAAATGTCGAAATCATAGGTTCTAAGGCAAAATCGTGCTGTAATGGAGTGTAACACCACTTTCTGAGGGTAAGATGTTTATGAATGAATAGAAAAATGATTGGTGAAGCGATTTATATAAGGTTTATGATAGAAAATAAAATCCGATAGCCACGAAACGTGGAAATGTGCTGACCCAGAGTTGGAGAAGCAAATCCGCTGTTTTCCGTATGTATCACCCTCTGTCGTTGAACGGCTACAGCAAGATTATCAATGCCGTTAAACGACAGAGGAATCTCGGACTAGGACTACATAAAACATCGCCACACGAGATAAATGGATTGTTCCTGTGTAGGATTAGAGATAAACATCATTAATGTTTTGTCTTAATATTAAAAACATTGCCACGATTCCCTATTTTTTAAACATTGTTAGATTTCTTGCCTCCATTTTTCTTCAACATCTCAATCATTTTATCCTGGTTTTGTCCACCTGTAACAAGTGCCGATGACAGTTCTGGGATATTTTTCAGAAATTGTGATAAGACTTCAAATATCTGGCTTGCTAATTCTCTTGTAGGTGTTATAATTACAGCTCCAATTTCATGTTTTGAAATAGATTTTTTCTTCTCGAGCATTTCGAGTATTGGAATCACAAATGCAAGCGTTTTGCCACTCCCCGTAATCGCTTCTGCAGCAACATCTTTATTTTTCATGAAGAGGGGAATGCATGCTGCCTGTACTGGTGTTGGGTTTTTAAATTTCAGTTCATCTAATGTTTCTATGATAGGAAGACTAAGTTCCACAGAAAGTTCTTTCCACGTGCCTGCCATTTTAACTGGTTCCCTAAAATTGCTTAAGAAGAGCAAACGGCAATAAGTAAGATAATATTTTTAAACCAGTTAAATACCACTTTTTCGTCTTCAATACGAAAGAGTTTTACTACAAACAATGGGGAACGCATGAAAATGAATGTGAACGAATGACCAGTAAGCAGGAATAAAGAATGCATTTATTTGATATATTTGACTAGAAATTAACGTAGTAATGCATTACCAATTATTTCAAGACCTCAATTTTAACAGACAATGCATAATTCTTTTCAAACCCAAGAGGCAAGACCAAGTTCAAACGATTTCCAGTCAAATCGGCCTCAAAATGAAAGTCATATCGGCCCCAAAAAATAAAAAATAAAAAAAGAATAAATAAATAAAAATTATATATTAATATAAATTAATATTTTTAGTTAAAAGATGTAAAATTTAAATCTTATTGGTGAGCGGATTCTTTTGTAAGGATCAAAGAAATTAATTAATGATTAATTTATGGCATAATTAAGTGATTAGCAATTTACATAAAACGTGATTGGCGGCAATTAGGAACATTCTTTGATGATTTTTTCTATTGTCTATGGACAATGTACATGGAGGAAATGTGCATCATATATATGCAGACACTGAACTTTTATCGGCAAGATTATTGATTATTTTAAGCATGGCTAGATATAGTCAGACGTTTATATTTAGTTTATTTTCGTATCAATGGTAAACATTTACTGGTACAAAACACAACTGTACTTACTAGACAGTTTTAATTCTTCAATAATTAAAACGTATTGGATATATTTAAATATTTTGCTGAATAGTGTTCAAACTATTTAACTTTGCATGTTGACAATAGTAAACATCAACTCGCTACAGCCATGCTTGGAAATTTCAGACAATAAGGACAAACATAAATATATATAAATATTCATTCTTTCCACGAACTATCATCCTGTGGAACCAACTACCACCGCCTGTGATAGCCGTCCCGGACTTGGACGCATTCAAGGTGGCAGTCAAGGGGGTATTCTAAACTTCCATATACTTGTACAGTGTAAATATGTTTTTCTTTTAAACTTTGAGGCTCTGCTATGCGCGCGTGTAAATATAGTCCTTAGTGAGATGTCTGCTTGCGGATGTTACTAAGTAACCTGATTGAAGTTGAAGTTGAACAAAAATGGGGCCGATTTGACTTGGGGCCGATTTGACTGGGGCTGATTTGACTTGGGGCTGATTTGATTTGTGGCCGATTTGACTAGGGCCGATTTGACTTGGGGCCGATTTGACTTTGGGCCGATTTAGTTTTGGGCCAATTTGACCTGCTTCCGTTCAAACAACATAAAAAAAAGCATAAAAGTTTTATTTAAAGTCAGAGTTTTTACAAACATATAACATAAGCTCTTTAGAGCTTTTTACCGACATATATAACAACGGTATTCTGTTCAAGATTAATAGAGAAACACATTTTAAGATTGTAAAATAATGCCAAATTCAATACTCCTATTTTAACTTAAGCACAGGACTGTCAGGAGTCTAGAATTGTATCCATTGAGATATGGAGGTAAGATCGGTGGTCTGAAGATGTTCATGGCTACATGTCGCCATGTAAAGCTGCATTTGTAACTGTCAAATCTAATATTGTTGAGATTAGGCTTCCGAAAAAAAAATCTGTCTGTATCTCCATCCTAATCTCTTCATAGGCCCTATCAAATGTATTCTGGAAATTTAAAATTTGACCCCCTGTTGCATTCCAATGCATATTTGTGTCAGACAAAGTGTGGGTAAGATTTCATATGTAGACATATTTTCGAGTTCAAATCTAAAAAATTATTGATAATCTCTTACTGTTTTAAGTATTTAACTATCCATAATGTCTGTAAATCCAAAATTTTTATAGAATATTGTACTCCATTTTATTTGTGTACCATGTGATAAATTTTGTGACGTTTTTAGCTAAGGTATGTTTCTCAAATACAAATACAAATACAAATGATTTTATTGCTAATCACAGTGCCCAAGATTAAGCAGAATAATCACAATAAATTTAGTTTAGTTACAATGATTGGAATGATTTATATGATTAATGACATTTACATTTGTATATCAACAGTTACATTTGTTAGTTAGGAGGCACACAGATCATTGATCGATCCCTAACATGTACATGTATATGGAGGAGACACACTGGGAATAGAAACACTCCTGGCACTATGTATACAATACATGAATTTAAATTAATATATTTATATAAAAAATATATTCTCGATGTCAATAAATGGAAAAAATATTCAACACTTTTATAAAATTTGACATTGAGAAATAGGCTATAGCTAAAAAACGTCACAAAATTGATCATATGATGCACAAACAGCTCAAGTTTGAAAAAAAGAATGTTTTTGATCATGTACAATTTTAAAGTTTATAATATATAACTAACAGGAAATCCTTTTACATGTTTTGCAAAGTGTGTTTTTATTTTCAGAATAATGCATCTTTGATTTTGTATTGGAAGATCTGGGTAAAGATGGGGAAAAATAAAGGTCAATTTAAAAAAGGTCGTGGTCCATTTAATTTTAGTCATGATAAAGTTAAGGAAGAAAAAACTGGAATTGATGAAGTTGAAAAACAAAAGACAGATCTGGAGATAGATGACAATGGTTGGTATTACTGTACTGGGCAATTGTAATTTTGTAGGTGAAAATAACTGAGGGATATGTTGTGAAAAATGTTTTGAAATCTGTGAACAAAATAAAGTACTGTTATAATGTTTGATGAAAAGAGACAACGATGATAATAGGTTTAGGTTTATGGTGTTTAATGCAACTTTCAACAATATTTTAGTTATATTGTGGCAGTCAGTTTTATTGGTGGAGGAAAACAGAGTACTCTGAGAAAACCACTGCCAAACTTTATTGCGTAATGTTGTATGAGTACAACTCGCCATGAACGGAGTTCGAACTCACAACTTTAGTAGCGATAGGCTTTGATTGCACAGGTAGTTGTAAATCCAACTACCATATGATCACGACCATGATGATAATATTATCATAAACAGATGATCATACCTGTAAAAGTGGGTGATGACCCACTTTTGAAAACCAAAAGTTGTCATAAGCATAACAAACTTTGTTGGCAAAAACTTTGGGAAACTCTTATGAAATATCAATTAATTATTACATAATAACTTTTATTCCACCATGCCAAGAGGTTGCAAAGTCTGCAGATTTCAAAACAGACTGGAGACTTGCATTCAAAATTAATATATATATGCATGTGTGATCTTGTCATTAAGATCAGTTTTGAAATAGGCAGAAAGAAACATGGATATTAATTTTGAATGACTTTATATATACCTTTCCAGTGCAAGATGATTTGATTCACAGATAAGTCATGTTCATCCACAGATCCAGTATAGAATGTGCATTATTTCATTTGATCAATGTTCTACTTCACCTTACTTGAACCATAAATAATGTTTCCTTAAAAAATTTTCATAGGAGCTGTTATGGTCGTGATCGTATGGTAGTTGGATTTAAATCTACATGTACATTTGCAAGCAATGCCTATTACCACTAATGTTGTGAGTTTGAATGCCGCTAATGGTGAGGTGTATTCGATATAACATTATGTGATTAAGTATGTCAGTAACTTGCAGCAGGTCGGTGGTTTTCTCTGGGTACTCCGGTTTCCTCCACCAATAAAACTGACCGCCACGATATAGCTGAAATATTGTTGAAAGTGATGTTAAACACCATAACTCTCGTAAGACTCTCTCCATGTAGACATTGTTGCATAGTGAACAAATACTTGAAAAAGTTGTGAAAGCTTATCTTATTTAGGAAAGACAGAAGCATGTTACTTGTAAAACATTGAGGCTTCCAAGTGCAAATTTGGCAATGGAAATATACTGATAAATCTGTATTGAAACATGGAGTTTATGACAAAAAGCTTATGAAAACGGTGACCCGCCTTATGATATTCATTTTGCAGTTTATGGGTGAAATGAGCATGTGTAGATAACTTTTCGAAAGTGTGTCATCTGCAGGTATTGATGACTTACAAAATTATGAAAAAGCTATAAAAAAAATTTAAAAAAACACAGGAATATCACATTTTTTTTTCAAAGTAAAAGAATTATAGCAATTGGCAAGATTGTTTGCTATAACTTTTTTTCTTTAATTTTTATGGTCATACATTTAGCATCTATCGACATCCTGTATTGGACCACAACAGGTAAATTTCATTAATCTATGACCGTCCAGTCATATGCAGGACAGTAAATATATCAACCAATCATACAACAGCTGTGTGCTGAATTTATTCCTTAGTGATGGTTTGAAAATATGGGATATTTTTAGATACAAATGTATTAATGTCTCACCAACATTTAAAAAAAAGATATAGCAAGCATTCATCTAATTTTAATTGGATTACATTCTATTCATTCATTATACAGTAAAGCCTTTCTAAACTGAACAAGCTTAGAATCAACTTTTCTGTTCTGAATAAACTGATGTTTGGTTTGTGCAGGTTAACTTAATAAAGATTTCCTGCATTTGGAATTTATTTATTGTTTGGGGTTTTGCAGGATTCTAATTTATTCAGGGTTTGGTTTAGACAGGCTTCACTGTATCATTATGTATTAACTGGAAGAGATTTGTAGATTTTTCAGATGATGCCATGTACAAGTTTGACTTTGATCTAGACGAGTTAATAGGTTCCTCGTTAACAGAATTGTGTGACCCAGAGAAAGATGAAGACACAATCAAGTTTAAGCAGACTTTAAATAACTTTTCTGCACAGCTAAAGACAGTGGAAAGTAAGATAAAATTCTACAGTATTATCATAAAAATAAGTAAAAAAAAACTGATTAAGTAAAATTGACAAATTATTGTTCAATTCGGGAGATATGCTACATGTAGACAATTTTATGAATATGAGATGTCAAAGGAATCTTATTTATTTTATAAATACAGAACAAAACTTATAGGCAAACCGACTTGAAGTCAAGTATGTAGGTCATATTTTGTGAAAATTTTACCCATAGTGGAGAACAGAGGAGCAGGGATCAACTTTACAAAAAATATCAGACCTACCCATGGAAGCATTGTAAATAATCCATCAGATGACATGAATTATTTTGATTACGGTATAAGAAAATATACAAAAAACTATGAATTATTTTACAAATGAACAATGCTTTTGATGAATTTATGATGTTTTTGAGCGTTAAAACCTATTTATGCTGGTCATAGTTTATTTAGTATTTTAACATAGAACATACATGTTGTACCACAAAGCTATTGCAAGATCTCATATTCGAGTATTTTGTTTTGTTTTTGTTTTCGATTTGGGGGAGGGTTGGATTCCAATTTTTTACTACTACATGTACTACCATAAGTCAGACCTTTCAATAAGGGGTGGTACCAGGTACTTTTACCTGCCTAAAATGGTCTTTGATACCTCTTGACTTTAAAGAGTGTTGTATAAGATATTCATGGAATTGTTCAAATTCTAATCAAAAGTACTGCCTGTAAATAGTGAAGTACTGGTTGACTTGAAAAATATTGAAAGCCCTGCATAAGTTATAAACAAAGAGTAGAAAAACTATTGAATGTGTTATGACCATAATACTATTCTACTATATTCTCGTGCAGAAACAAGATTTACACACAAATATACATACAAAATGTATTTATGCTACTAATACACAAAAGTCTGTGGATGTTAATTGTATTTCAGGCTATATTAAACCTGAGTGTAGAAAATCTAGGAAATAATTTATTCTCCACCTACATTTTTTTTGTTAGTATTTGTTTTTATTTTTTTTTAATTTCCAGTAAAACAGAAACAAGTGACTAAGATTTTAGACGATTGCTCAGAAAAGTTAAAACAACATCAAGAGGAATTAGAGGATGCCGACAAAGAGGAGGAGTAAGTTCTTATGTTATATCAAGTACACCTCTCCATCTTCATCAGTGGTCGTGATCGTATGTTACTGATAGTTAGATATACAACTGCCTGTGCAATCAGTGCCTATCACCACTAAAGTTGTGAGTTCGAACCACGTTCATTGCGAGGTGTACTCGATACAACATTATGTGATAAAGTTTGTCAGTGACTTGCGACAGGTCAATGGTTTTTTCCGGGTACTCCGGTTTCCTCCACCAATAAACTTGACCGTCACGATATAACTGAAATATTGTTGAAAGTGGCGTTAAGCACCATCATCAGTAACTAACAGCTGAATAACACCATCCTATACGCTCCACTCGTCACCTGTGGGTTGACCGGTTGTCGAACTGGCATTTAGAAATTGCTATAGCAACATAACATTACTTTAATGTTATGATTGGTCGGTAAGTCACAAAAATAAAAATTTTAATATTAAAACCATGTTTTGTCATTTACTATCCAGACAGAATAAGATGTCAAAGTAGTGTAAAATAATGTTCTCGTCCAGTAAAATGTAATATAAGTGCAAATAATGCCATGCTTCCAAACGTAGCTGAACCAATCAGATTTGAGATGAATATTCATGACATAAAGCACTCACGATTGATGAGTGGAGAGTATGGGAGTGTGATTACTCATGGGCTACCAACGATGTCTCGCTATGAGGATGAATCAAACTCACAACTTCAGTGTTGATGAACTTTGATTGCATTGGTAGTTGTAAATTCATGGCACAGGTAGATGTAAATTATGACTATGAGAAAGCTAGGTCCTATTTCTATGCACCAGAATTCTGTCAGAACTATTTTAGCAGACTAAATTAAGGATATCAGTACTTCAAAATGATTTACAATAAGATTTAAAAAAAGTGAAAAACAGTTCAAAGGGATGGTGTTGCAATGGAAAGCATTTTAAGCTTTACTTTGATTTAGCTAATTCATAAATTTTCTTTCCAGGGCCGTCGTGGCCATGATCTTATAGTAGTTAGATTTACAACTACCTATGCAATCAGTACCTATCACGACTGATGTTGTGAGTTCGAATCTCGATCAGGGCGAGGTGTACAACATTATGTGATAAAGTTTGGCGGTGACTTGACAGTGGTTTTCTCCGGGTCCTCTGATTTCCTTCACCAATAAAACTGACCGCCACGATATAACCGGAATATTGTTGAAAGTGGCGTCAAACCCCATCAAGCAAACAAACAAACATTGTATGACTTTCCTGATTTGATGTAAAGACTGTCTATTTTTGTGTTTTGTTTTGTTAGAAAGCGAGAAGCCGAAGCAGAGGTAGATGCTAAAGATGCTGCTGAAGCTAATGCTAAGAATGAAGAAACGGACAGTGATGACGATGTACAATTCATTTCATCGAGTTTTGATCCTGATGTTGCTGCTAAACATAAAACCATCATAGAACAGAATTCTAGCTTAATACAGACATTAAGCAGCGTGACTCCTGGTAAAGGACCAAGGTATAGATTATATTACATGTATTATGTAAAGTAAAGTGCAGTCACTCATGACAAACAACTCAGTGACGCAGAGATGCATTTTAACATTTTAAGTTTTTATTGAAATTTATCTGTACATGTACGAATGTATTTTCTGTACATAGAACATTTCATTTTACCAAATACACCCGAGATAAAGGATTAAAAGAAAGATGGTTGACTGACAGGCAGTAATTTGAAAACTCTCACATGTGATCTTTGTTACCATGTAGCAAATAAACGAAGGTTCAATCAAGAATGGACAATACAGAGACACTGGCAACATTGGGTACACAAGACACATGGTGAAGACAAGCAAGACACACTAAAAAAAAAACCACAACACAGAAAACTAAAAAGATAAGCATCACAGACCCCACCAAAAGCCGGGGGATGAACCCAGGTGCTTGTGAAGGGCATGCACTTCCTGCTTCTTATAAATTCACTTCACCACCTATTCATACATACAGTAAAAAGTAGTTCATAACTAAAGTGCCGCAGCTAACTCCCTGTACCTTCATGAACACCTATTGCCTGACCAGTTTAACAGATTGATTGGGCAACAGGAGAATTATTATATACAGTCAAACCTGGCTTAACAGGCACCTGCTTATAACGGCCATGCTGACATCCGCCTGATGCATTTCTCTATTAAATAACTCCTTATATAACGACACTGTCTAATGCGGGCAGGGGGCATGGTATTTTCATACAAATCGTCGCTGAAACCTCCATATAACGGGCAATTGTCAATCAGTTCACTCGGAAGATAAACATTGTCTGTCGATGCACTCGGGATTTAACCATCTAATTGACACAATACAATCAATAGTTCGGGTATATAATCTACATCAACTTCTAAACCGTTCGTGTGGAGGACAAATGCATGAATAGAGCTTAAATTCTGGCAAGAAAAGGGTATAATGAAATAAAAAATGTGTTCAATTATCGTTAAATATTTCCGTCTTTTGTGGGTGAAATTTAGAGAGAGAAAAAGAATAATTATATTAAATGATCGATTTTTTTACTTTCTTTCAACAGCTATTGTTATCTTAATTGTTATCGTAATTACAATTAAACTTTAAGATCAGAAGAATGAAATTTACTGACAAAACGTTTTCAAATTCAATCACTCGCCGATAGCTATAAATAGCCTAATCACACAATCAGCCTATGTTTACCTTGATCTGTTACCGCACTTTAAATGAATGTTGACAGAAATATATGCTGGGAACCAGTACTTCATAATTCAATAATTTTCAAAAACACGATTTTTATTTATAAAAGTGAAAGATTAAAATGGGTTTTTCTAAAGTAAGCAATTTTAAATATTTGATATAAATAAGAAATAAACCAAACAAACAAAACCACAATAATACATCATCACATGTATCGGGATACAACTTTCACCATCACGTGTATTAGGATACAACTTTCACCATCTAGTGTATTAGGATACAACTTTCACCATCACGTGTATCGGGATACAACTTTCACCATCACGTGTATCGGGATACAACTTTCACCATCACGTGTATCGGGATACAACTTTCACCATCACGTGTATCGGGATACAACTTTCACCATCACGTGTATCGGGATACAACTTTCACAGGTTCTGAATAAAATCCGACAAGGAGACCTGTCCGTTTTCTCTTTGGTGTTGACATGTTTACAACTAAAATTTTGACTGAACTGTTTAATTAATTACAAAATCTGTCCAGGTAAACTCTAATCACCGGATTTACATCGTAGGACCAGGTGACAAAATAAACACATAAAACCAAGTACCGTGGCAAGTGTATTGATTAAGTTCAGACAACAGTAATCAAACAATTTGGCATAATTAACGAGGGAAAATATATTAATTTTGACACTTTTGTACTGAAAATTGTTTGGCGGATGGCGATATATGCGAGGTTGGCATTATAACGAGGGAATTATAATAAAACGGGACTTCAGAAAATCGTGGCGATAAGCGAGTTTGGCGCTATAAAGTCAAAGAGGGAGCACTGTATATGGGAAAAAATCCACTCAAAATAGCAAACCTCTTTATAAAGGGCACTTATATGTGTTCCCTTCAGTGCCCTTTATAGACAGGTTTGACTGTAATTAATATACTGACTAATTTGCCATTCCAGTTTTGTAGTTGTTTGACTGTAATTAATATACTGACTAATTTGCCATTCCAGTTTTGTAGTTGTTTGACTGTAATTAATATACTGACTAATTTGTCATTCCAGTTTTGTAGTTGCTCAAGTTTTATTAGAGTTTTGCAATTCAATCTGTAAAATTGGTATTGGAATATCTTATGTTGAAAAAAGTTATATGAAAAAAACTATTGAACAACTTTAACCGACCAATCAAGTGACAGTACTTTTCAATGGATATTGTTTAACTGGGTGCTATTATTTGTGTACTTTTCAAAAGTTGCTATTACAAAATAGCAAAATTTGAAGAAATTAGGAAAAAAGTAAAATATTGGTAAGGGAGATAATTTGACTTTTATGTACATTTACTGAAGCTTCTGAGCATACATTCATATCTCTGTGTTGTCACCTAGAGCGGAAATGTGGCCGAATATACAATGTTCAATCCCTGTAATGATGCCACAGATGAATTTTTAGCAGTTTTAAATGGAGCAATCGGCTTAAAAAGTGTGAAAAGTAAATAGAAAAATTAATTTCACACAATCTTTAAACAAAAAATGAAGAGGGGAAACAAGCAGAATAAACATATGCTGTTTTTAGGTTGACCTGACTCAGACTACATATAAATGCATGCTATACACAATCCTTTATGGTAAATATGTACTTAGAAGTAAAACATCTTTGTTGTTTTATGATGTTTCTATTTTTGATAAAGATGTACTGTTTACTTTTGATGATTGCTCTTAAAAAGTATTATAGTCAGACCCTATGGTACTGCAGGTTCTATGATACTGTGTATTCATGTGCTATTGCAGCCAATTTTCGCCGCAGATTTTAAATTCAACTACCACGGTACCATAAGACCCCGATATACATATTTCAGTAATTTAAAAAAATATATAAATTCTGTATTTTTAATAGGACAATAATCCTTAAGGTGCCAGCATCTCCAACTTCGGCTGTACAAACTGCCCAGCAACAGGCCACACCAGAGGTAGGCAAAACAAAACTGGAAAATCTACGGGCAGCTCTGGCTGCCACAATTAACAAAGTTCAGTCATCACAGACTTTAACCACCACCACAGAAGTAAGTTCACAGTCCACGCCCGTTGTAAAAGGCACACCACCAAAAGTAAGTTGTCTTATTGACATAACTTCAAACTGTATTTTATATTTTCTTACAACGTTATTATTTTTTTTTCTACTTTTCAAAATATTTGGCATAAAAATGTAGTTAGCATGAGTTTTTAGCATTTTATGTGATTTGTGTTTAACAAACTGTTCGCGTGGGTATTAATTTTCTGAAAACGTTATCATTCCAGTTGAGCACATAGACTGCGAATTTTCAGGTGGGGGTTGTTTTTTTAACACGTTAGTGAACATTACCATTTATGCCGTATATTTCCTTTTTACTAACAGTACACAAAATTATTATAATTTGTCTCACAGACATAAATGAGATATAAATATTTCTTCTTTGACAAAGTTTTGTTTGTAGAAGTAGTACAAAAAGCATTGTACACGTGATAAGAGAAAGAAGTATAATTTTTATTGTTCTTATGTCAGGATACTGAAGAAGCATATCTGTTATGAAAAATATTTGGTTTTTTTTATGTATTTTTATTACACTTTCAAATTTACTTTTGTGGTCTTGTTGTACATTTTTTATTGATTGATTGGTGTTTAACGCCAACTTTAGCAGTGATTCAGCTATATCGTGGCATGAGCAAGTTTTTATTATTAACTTGGACACTGCACATTTTTTAGAAGTTGTGTATAGATATATACTAATAAACGTCTAGCATTAATAAAAACTGCTTAAGTATCCTGACACAAATGGCATCATTAGTATTAGACATACTCAAGTAAAAATAATATTTTAGTAAGTACGTTGGTCAACAAAACGAACCTGATGAAATCACATGATTTATACACAGAAAGCCGATTTTCATTTCTAGCTGCTTTTAATGTGCAAGAGGTCTAAAAGTCATATATGTACATTATATATATGATAGACTCAGATCAGTATACAGACTTAAATCAGCATCCACTCACGTCATTATCTCAAATCACGATCCGATTTAAGGGTATTTTCAAATCGGCGTCCTTTCCAAATTATCAGATCTATGGCCGATTTATTGGTTAGGATTAGAGTATACGTCAGTGATGTCGATTTTAGAAAGCGAGAAACGGCCATAGATTTGAGAATTGGACGTTGTTTGAAAATTTGAAACAGGACATAGATTTGAGAATTTGAAAAAAGGACATATATCTGAGGTACAGATGTCTGGCATAGAAATCAGACATGGATTTGAGGATTGAATGTCGATCTGAGTCTTACATATATATAAGGTGTGAGTTCAAATTCCGTCGAGGGAAGAACAAAAATTTGACAGCTCAAAGATCTAATTGTAACACTGTTTGGTTTAATTTTCAGACGTATATAAATATATATATATATAAAATATGTATATTAAATGAATAACTATGTTCTGTAGGTAACAGATGCACCAGGACGATCAGTATATGCAAGTTTAACATTAGCACAGACAGCAATGTCCTATGTATCCGATGTAGAGTAAGTTTAAACATAAAAATAAAATATTGTTTTCTGTCATAGTTTATTTGTGCTATGCAATTTTGTGTTGAGCTAGAAAGGGGTTCATGTTGTTATGTTAACAACCATATGGCAGGTAGGAGGTTTTCTCTTCGTACTCCAGTTTCCTCCACCAATAAAGCTGACCGCCACAATATAACTGAAAAATTGTTGAAAGTGGCATTAAATACCATAACCCTAACCCTTAACAACCACTGTTTATCCTCCTGTTTTAGATCATCCTGTTCGAAGGGCATACAGTGTCCGACACAGGTCTGTCGTTGTCATTTGAAACCACTACGCCAAATTAAACTAAACCTGGAGGTGGTGGTCCTTAGGCAGTCCCCTCTCAAAAATGTGTCTGTCACTTCCATCCTTCATCCAAGATTGTTGCTGTTACTAAATATAGAAATTTATGGCAAAATATTCTACATGTTAAAATATCAAAGTCGAATATGTATGTTAATTTTTATATGTTGTATACATTTTAGAATGTCTAAGTCAAATACATATGTTAATTTTTATATGTTATATATTGTCTAGATCCAAACGTTTTTGGCCATTATACTAGCCTCATGTTTTAGGGTCATATGCTTCAGGACATGACCGAGTGTCATGTACAAAATTAAGGTCACTATCACATTGACCTTAATTGTTAAGGTCAAAATAAGTAATTTTTATCAGTGGTATTTTGTCTGGGTCCAAACTTTTGTGCTGTGTACTAGTATCATTGTATTTGAGGAGTATTTAATTGTAGTAGATCAAACCAAACCCTATAAAATGGGTATTTGTTGCTTTCCTGCTAAGCATGCAGCATTAAGGAGTAAGAAAGACTGGTTGGCTCAGAATCAGGATAATATGTCCGAGTGGGGTGACATGTCTATCCGGGGACTGTTGTTTTAGTGAGCTATCATTATAAAAATCCAACTAAGCGTGTTAGTCTAGTACAAAGCTGACCTCATAATCATTTCATTGAAAATTAACTTATTCTTGCCATGATATAGCTGAAAAATTGTGAGTTGGCGTTAAACAACAATCACTCACTCTATTATTCTAATAGAATAATTATGTGAGAAATTTGTCAGTGGCTTTCGGCAGATCAGTGGTTTTCTCCTGGTACTCCGGGTTTACTTTACCAATAAAACTGACCGTCACAATATAACTGAAATATTGTTGAAAGTGGCATTAAACACCATCAAGCAAACTAATAGAATAATTGACATGATTAATTCTGTTGTAGGTCATTAGGTGTAGGTTCCAAAGTGTACGCTAAGAAAATGAATGAGGTGTGGTATAAAGGAACTATTGAAACTGTGTATGAAATTCCAAAACCCATCCATCAGGTAAATTATTACTGAACCTTAGACTATATGATATAAATACTTTGTTTTTCAAAAATGGAACAGACAATTTTGCAAGCAGTCAGTGCTTTCAATAGAAGCCGGCTGCCGTCGAAAATCGACGGGTATTTGATGGTCCATCGCCGGCTACTTTTCTGGCAGCAAAAAGAAATAAAATAAGAACAGAAAAAAATTGTATAAGAATGATGTCAATGTTGTAAACTAACAAACAGCTGCATTTGTTATCGTTGCTTGCGATATATTTTTACTTAAATAAACTTCCTTGTTTGAATGTTTACAGTGTTTTCATGAACGCCCTAGTACGCTGGTGCCCCGAATTAGTTTACTTTAAAATGAACCAGATGTTAAAAACTAAACTTCCGATTTGTAAACTGTAAAACAGCATGACCAAAATGTGACATGTCACAACAACAAATATTAGATTTCTTTGGTTTTAGGTAAGTCGGTTAATTAAAAAAACGCCAGTGCTTCATTCCCGATTCCAGTGATTCTGCAGTGGTGCAGGTAGTCGGATTTTGAAGAGGAGTCGAAGACCTGACCATTGACAGTACAATTACAAAGTACAGTGCTCCCTCGGTCTATCGCCCCCCCGTTTTATCGCCTATCGACAAAATTCTCGTCTGTCCCGATTTCCCCCATTAAAAATACCCCGTTATACTGCCAAACTCAGCTACCGCCATCCGCCACAGGTTTTCAGACAAAAAAGTCGTAAAACCAATTTAAATTCCCCCGTTAGTACCGCCCACAACTACCTTTTGACAGCTGTGTATTGATCGGTAATTATGGAATGTCAAAACTGGTCATCGGACATTGATCTCATAGTTGAGGGTCGGGACAGGTGATCAGTTGTTTTGATTAGAATAATTACCTGTATTTACATTTCTAGTGATTACATTTGTACTTTTAATCCTGAGTAAAATTTGTAATTTAATTAGTTGTCATAAAAATGTCGTGCTTGAAGAGAAAGCGTAATTAATTAGACGACAAACAAAAACGTGCAATTATAAGTTATGCAAAGGAAAATCCAAATTTAACATAACAACAAATTGCAGATAATTTGACAAAGTTATGCGAAGGAAAATCCAAAATTAACATAACAACAAATTGTGGATAATTTGACAATTAAATGGGATCTTCCAATAACCCCACCAATGAAGATGAACTGTTGCTGTCACGTGTTTATAATGACCTTGATGTACCGAGCTACAAATGACGGTTCAAGAATTTGTCAACATTGACAAAGATCTGGAAACTGTACAGGACATTTCCGATGTGAATATAATCATTCTAATTTATTTATTTATTAAATATGTATTATTTATACTTATGTATTTGTAAAAGTGCAAAATGCATGTCATTCGAGTTGAAAGTTTATCTTTTTATATGATCACATAACTTCCAGTTTTCAATGTCCCTCAGTTTATCGCCAAACTACCGACTGTACAGAAGGTGGCGGTTTAACGAGGGAGCACTGTACATTCAATACATAAAAATAATAATTTTATGTCCTTCAACCGATCATAACGTCTATAACCTTCTTCAGTCTCGTTGTTGACTGAGTTGTAGGGCTCTCACAAGGCCGTAAAAGGCATGTGGTGGACGGCTGCGCAGTCCGCATTCTTTCGCCGCATACTTTTTAATTTTCTCCACTTACTTTAAATCTTATTGAAAGCCCTGCTGCTAAGCAGTATATTTTTTTGTCAATTGAAAAAGTTATGATTGTGTAACATGATTTACTAGGACATATTGGTGAAATACATGGCATGATTTGCTACATTATTTGGGAAATACATGGCATGATTTGCTACGATATTGGTGAAATACAAATACATGGCATGATTTGCTACGATATTGGTGAAATACATGGCATGATTTGCTACGATATTGGGGAAAATACATGGCATGATTTGCTATGATATTGGGGGAAGTACATGGCATGATTTGCTATGAAATTGGGAAATACATGGCATGATTTGCTATGATATTGGGGAAATACTTACATGATTCGCTACGAAACTGGGAAATACATGGCATGATTTCCTACAATATTGGGGAAATGCATGGCATGATTTGCTGCGATAGTGGGGAAAAATACATGGCATGATTTGCTACGTTATTTAGGAAATACATGGCATGATTTGCTACGATATCTGAGGGGAGAATAGATGGCATGATTTACTACAATATTTGGGAAATACATCGCATGATTTGCTACAAATTATTGATAATGATTTTTGGCATGACATCAGTGAGTTAGCACTAGCACTATAAATATCCAACTCAGCATGTTGGCTTAATACAAATCAGACTCAAGACTATAAAATAGGTATTTGTTGATTCTCCTTTAGGAATTGAACATTAAGGAGTAAGAACAAAGACTGCTTGGCTTAAAATCAGAATAATGTGTCAACTTTGAGCGACATATCTACCCACAGACTGTTGTTTCAGTGAGCTAGCACTACAAAATATCCAACTTAGCATGTTGGTCTAGTACATCATCAGCAGACATCATCATCATCAGCATCACATCAAAATAACTTGTTCTTGTCATGATATAGCTGAAGAATTGCTCAATTGGTGTTAGACAACAATCACTCACTTATTCACCAATACAAAATAGACATTGTCAGCATCATCATCTCATCGAAATGGTAGGTTTGGCTTTAGGTTTATGGTGTTTAACACCACTTTCAACAATATTTCAGTTATATCGTGGCAGTCAGTTTTATTGGTGGAGGAAACCGGAGTACCTGGAAAAACCGCATAATGTTGTATCAAGTACACCTCGCCTGAGCAGTGTTCGAACTCACAACATCAGTGGTGATAGGCACTGATTACATACCTAGTTGGAAATCCAACTGCCATACGATCACGACAACGAGGGCCCCTGTGTCACTTGTTCTCACCGTGATATTGCTGAAAAAATTTTCATTTGATGTTAAACAACAAACTTACAAAAATATATACTACCATTTAAGTGTCACATAGTACAAGGACATCTGTTTTCATACAAATGTACAAGTATAAAATCTCAGTTGTTATAATGCTAATTTGTTGATATACATGTATCTCCACAGAGAAAATTTGTGATAAAGTATGACGGTAAAGGTAGAAGAACACTGTCAGCAAGAGAAATAGCTTTCCGTGAACCAATGAACAGAGCTGTAGCAGTAGGAACCAGAATTGTTGGTAAGACAGGAAACCAGTTTGTCTGTGAATAGAATAACCATTTGGGATCTTAGTTTGTTTAATCTAATTTAGTCTCCATCTAAAACCTAGTTTTATTATTATTAAGCTTAGCTTCTCCTCCCTCAGGTATTTTGGCTATCCTGTTTAGGCCTTTGGTTTTATTGCTCCCAAAATATTTGATTAATTATTTGATTTTAAGCTACCTGATGAGGGTTATTTCGGAAATTTTCAGGTATTTTTTTTTGTGGCCACATTACAGCATTTATATATATATATATATATATATATATATAGGTACTAAAACTATAAATGTCATTTTGTCAATGGTACTGACACTAGATATCTTTTTGTCATTCTCGGTTACAGCTCTGTCCCTAATAAAGAATTAAAAGTAATTACCGAATTCATTTGTGTACGATGCACACCAGCAGAAAATTATTTGATCAACACAGTTGAGTATTAGACAAAAATCACTCCCCATCACCATCAATTACTGGAAGGACCAACGAAAGACAATGTATATCATACTTTAGTCCATAGTGTACAAAACCGATTACGATATTACCAATGTCAGGTAATATCAACACTAAAGAAAAGACAATGTTTATCATACTTTAGTCCATAGTGTACAAAACCGATTACGATATTACCAATGTCAGGTAATATCAACACTAAAGAAAAGACAATGTTTATCATACTTTAGTCCATAGTGTACAAAACCGATTATGATATTACCAATGTCAGGTAATATCAACACTAAAGAAAAGACAATGTTTATCATACTTTAGTGCATAGTGTACAAAACCAATTACGGTATTACCGTTGTCAGGTCATTTCAACGCTACATTTTCTAGGCATCAAGGAAGATAAGACTAAAGGTAAATCATGTTGGACAGAATTATTTGCATGCATCTTGTTATAATTTAATATACATTGTATTTTGAGGATCCAAAGGGTTATGTTTATAATAAAACTGATCTAAGCCTGAATAAACTAGAATCCTGTTGGAACTGAACTTCAAATTTAGCACCAAAGTTTGACTTTGCAAATTTATAACCTATTTAGCAAATAAACGTTAGAGAACACCGAAGGGGCAAGCACATGTATTTCAAACAAAACAATATGTCGTCCTTTAAATGTTTGGTATCAATATGCTTCAGTGATTATTTGACCTCTTTGTAGATACAATTAGTCCCTTCTTAATCACCACTTCTGCGATGAAAAATTAGCTTCATAAGAGGAGTGGCCTCTCCTGAGGAGGAAAATTTAGTAGTATTTTATTATATCAATCCATCTGAAATATGGCCTGATAAGAGTGATGGCCCTTAGTGAGAGTGACTTTATAAGAGGGGGACAACTGTAGTACATTTTATATTAGGGCTTTTTATCCCCTCGCCAACGAAGTTGCGAAGGGATATAGTAACGCTTCCGTCCGTCCTTCCGTAACATCCTTGTGAACACTCTAGAATTGACATCCTTCAATGGATTTTGACCAAACTTGGTACATACTTAGTCCTTAAGAGAATCTGGAACCCTATTGATTTTCAACGTCAAAGGTCAAGGTCACCGGGTCAAATTTTTACCATGTGACATCCTTGTGAACACTCTAGAATCAACATCCTTCAATGGATTTTGACCAAACTTGGTACATACTTAGTCCTTAAGAGAATCTGGAACCCTATTGATTTTCAAGGTCAAAGGTCAAGGTCACTGGGTCAATTTTTTACCGCATAACATCCTTGTGAACACTCTAGAATCAACATCTTTCAATGGATTTTCACCAAACTTGGTACATACATAGTCCTTAAGAGAATCTGGAACCCTATTGATTTTCAAGGTCAAAGGTCAAGGTCACAGGGTCAAATTGTTAGGCGAGGGGATATGCCACGCTTTGCGTTGCCCTTGTTTCAATTATTTTGTTGATTTTATTTTTCCTGAATTCTGATTCATATTTAATGGACCAAAAAAGACTTTTTTTTTATTGTTTCCTGTACCACAGTTCATGATTTCATTTTCATTTGTTCAAAAAATCTTTTGTCTGGATCATATTCATATCATGTCAATTTCAAAATTCATTTCATCTTTTGTTATCACCAACATGTATTATATGCCACGATATAGCAATACTGCTAAAGTTGCCATTAAGCACCAATCAACTAACATTTATTGTTAGTAGTTATGTAAGAAATACTGCCAAGATATCTTTCGGTATATTACTATTAACAACTTCATGCTCATGTAAATTCATCTGTTAAAATACTCCATACTAATACTATATGATGTGATACCACATTTTAATACCGTGTAAGTGGTTTTTTTCGCGGGTACCTAATTTTAGCTTTATTCGCGTTAGTCATCGATCAGTGAAAAAATGAATCCGCATAAATTTCCACCCTTTAGCACATAAGTTTTTTTTCTATTTTCTTAAATAATTGTACAAGATCTGTCTCCCATAGTGTGACTGTATAGTGAATATTTAACAATTATATAGTCACTGTCATTCTTAAAGTTGTTGAAATGACGCTTTTAAAATATCCAACATGAGGGGAATCCTTCCCAAAAACAATACATATGGTGACAAATAACAGGTAAATTATTTTGCATGTAATTAATAGCTCTTTTATCATTAAAACACTAATTACCTTGAATAGTTGTTGCTGTATAAACATAAACTTTTTTAATTAATATTAGCAATCACCGATTTTTAGTTACCTGTAAGTTGACAATTTTTGGTGTTAATTAATTGATAAAAATTTTGTCAGAGTCTATTATAAATGAGACTTGTCTGTGTTTAATTTTTGTAAATGTGTAGTAACAATACATGTATATTAAATGCCCTTACACAATTTTCTATTAATGAACATGTATACAATTTTAAAATACCGCCGATCACATACTAAAAAGCATTTATTCAATTATTTCAAAACATTTCCTATTTTGAATTGTTGGTCAACCAATTAAGATAATGTAATTCTAATATAACGGTCAATCTGCTAAAATTTGATTTTGGTTAAACTCAGGATCGTGAAAATTAAGCACCGCTAAAAATAATTCCACCAATTTGGAAGAAAATAGCGAAATTTGGCTCCCGCGAAAAAAACCACTTACGGTATATTGATATAATAATGTTATTTATTGATGGTTTGTAAATGTTCCTTTTGATCTTTACACACACGTTTATTTGTGTTGCCAAGCAACAAGCATGATACAAACATATAGTTGATTTCTATGTGTAACTTTGGGATGTATTCTGATGTCACTGACGTCAAATTCGCAATAAACATACTATCGTCAATAAGTTTGTCAGAAATAGATTTCATATCGCATATTCCATCTCAGTCATCGTTTTCAATGCAGTATTGCTCTTAGAAATCCATTCTTTCAAAAACAAATCACTAATAGTATATATTTATACATAAAAATGTCACAAAATGGAAGGAAATGGCAGGAAATGGCGTCATTTGTGGTAGTTCTTCATCCACAGGTTTTCATTGACCACGTTAGAATAAAACAAATAATTAATGGATGCTATGAGTAGTTGATTTATGTATTAAAAGTATATTCCTGTGTTCCATGCTTAAACCAGACTGAGTTCCCAGTTTAGAAACCCCTTTTGGGACCTCAAATGCTACAAGTTTTATACATTGGTTACCATTTCACTATACAGTAAAACTCACTTATAACAAACTTGGTTATAATGAAATATTTTCTTTTCCCCAGCAAAATGGCTGTATGATCGAGGTAAAAAAAAATAAATTTATAATTCGTTAATACAGACAGTAAACCCCCTTCTACTATGAAATCGTGACCTTGTGAGAGCTGTGGTTTCACTTGAAGGGCATAATTTACCGGTACTAGTTTTAGTATTTTAAAATCTCAGTACATCTGAAATCTGTCCTGATAAGAGTGGTGACCTCTAGTGAGAGGGGTCGTATAAGAGGGGAGACTACTGTAATGAGCACTTGGTTATAATGAACTTGTTTTGAATCACCATGTCATGTTCAATTTTTGTATGTACATTTACATTTTTGTTGCAAAGTTTCATCCTTCAAATTTAATTATTTTTTCCTTTAGAATTTCCTGTTATATGTTAAATTTAAATCAACATTTGTTTATTTAAATATAAGACTCCAACAATTTGTAATGTTATTTTTAAATCGCTATGTAAAATTTAGAGGGGATTTGGGTTATGGTGTTTAAGCCACTTTCAACAATATTTCAGTTATATCATGACAGCCAGTTTTATTGGTAGAGGAAACCTGAGTACCCAGATGTGAAATGTTTATATTTCAAGAATTTTATAATATAGGGTTATTGCACAAATATTAGTGAATGTTGTCCCAAGTAGAATATTATGTTTCATGAGCTTGCAAGCACACTAATAGTAATATTCTGCAGGGGACAATATTCAACTTTATGACAAGAGAGATTTCGATTTTCCCATTTTGAATTTTCCATTTATATGCAACAACATTCCAGCAAGACCTACATATAGAGTATATATCTCTTAGTTGATAAGATATCCCAGAGCTTGTGGTTACTATCATGATTTCCTTGATAGAGGGTTGACAAGGTAGCTACTGAACCAGTTGTTCCTAGTGATTAATTTGAAGTCATCACTTCAAAAGTTTTACCGTCACTATCATGATTGGTTAACAGTTACAGATACACAAAAATATATGTTTAATTTATTGTAGTCACGATAGTGTACTTCTTTCATCATTTATCACTGTACATGACAGGTACCACTAGGGAACAGGAACTGAGTTTTAAGCACCATTGGTTTTTAGTGAGGTTCATGTTGCACAATATTTAGTTTTCTGTGTATTGCTTATTGACTTTATATGAATGTAACTTGTTCTTGCCATGATATAGCTGGCGTTAAACACAATCCCTCAATCACTCTAGCATTTTTATTCAATTAACAAAGAAAAAATTGATATCCATGATTTTAGAATGTACAATTTATTCGTTGGAGTAAAGAGGATTTTGGTGCAATATTTCTTTACATTGTTATTCTTGTCAACATGTTATATTTTGTTATAAATAAATTAAAATTTTTTTTGCTAATGCTGTTACACATCATATTAGGCAGGCCAAGTTTGATTTTGGACTTAAACATTTTTTTTCTATAGCTAGAAGTGGTGGTATCTGTTTCCATTTTTTCCCTTTATTTTCTCTATATATTAAACCATCAAATGTGCTGAAGTTGAATACTCTTATTTTATTCCAAAATAAAGACTTGAGAAGAAGCATTCTACCATTTATTTGTCTATTTACCTGTAATTAAAATTTCCAAAATATGAGAGGGAATTCAACTGTAAAGCATGAAAGTTAGTTTATTATGTGTATATATTTTGTAGCTTTATACAGAGATGAAGAGTCTACAGCCTCTTTCTATGCTGGAATTATTGCAGAAACCCCTAATGGCAGAAATCAGTTCAGGTAAATACAAATGTTTGTAAGGACTTCTACAAAGATGCTTAGGATCACACACAAGGGACATATGTGCTACCACTCCTTAGGTACAACGTCACTGTTGTTTCGACATTTTCTACTGAGCAGTTCCAATAATAAACATGTTTTATTACTTTGCCTAGCTTGTGTCCGATTCTATCACTCTACAATAAAAGACTCCTTATTTCATCATGATCAGACAAAAAAAAAAATCTTTAAAAAAGCATCTTTGGAGCTATTTGCAAACAAGTGGAGTGATACAGACTCCTGGGAGCCTCTGTTTTTGTTTTACTGTTACAAACTATTCAGATTTAAAAGATGTGTCTATTCCATATTCAAGTTTGAATTATTTGTACCCACATATGTCAAAACATTCATTTTAACAAATAGTCAACTGTGACAACTAGTTTTGCCCTGTCACTTTTTACTGAAGTGCCTGTACTAAGCCAGGAAAGTCTCCCCATGATATAACTGAAAAACTGGCCATTTGACATTAAGCAATATATATTCATTCCCTCACTCATTAAGTCTAAGGTGTCATTGTATTCATCCTATTTTTGACAGAAACTTTTATTTTATTTTTAGATATCTGGTATTCTTTGATGATGGTTATGCACAATACTCTAGTTCAACAGAAATACATAAGGTCATTGATCAAAGTAGGTACACTGACAGATACAGGTACAGTAAAACCAGCCTTAAACGACACCATGAATTAGCAATCATCTACTGTATATGGCCAGTTCAAAATTGTCCCGACCCACTCAAATATGAACAAATATTTTTTTCCACAATTTTCATTAGTTGATCTTTTGTCTGTCTGTACATGTATATGCAAAATATGAAGTCTGAAATATGTATGAATCCTTGATAGTCTACCATACTTGGAAGATTGTATCTTAGCATTTGCATCTTAAGACTGTTACTAATAGTTTCATGTTCTGTTGATTTTATTAACACTGGATAACATGTAAAATAAACGTTAGAGAATACCAAAGGGCCAATGAAAAATGGACTATCCAAAGAAACTGGCAAAACAGGGCACACGGACAAAGAAAAACAAAAACACAACACATATGTGTTGGACACCACTATATACAAACAAACACAATAACATAGATAAGACATGAGCACTCCTACAAACAACTGGAGGTAAAGACGAACCTAACATCGTTTTTATGCAGAAATCGTAATGGACATCACAACACCGTAAAGACACATAATAAGACGACACAAAAAACTAAAAAGATGAGCAAAACGAACCCCACCAAAAAACATGTTACATATATGTAATATTGGTGTAATTTTTATTGTCCAAGCATTAAGTAGCAAGACATCTTTGTGTGTTAACTCTCCTATTCTTTACAGGACAGGTAGACAATCTGATTGAAATCAGCTGTTATAATACTCTACACTTCCCCTAACATCTGACAGAACCCAATTAGAGGTCATATTCTGGTGAAAATTCATATATCAATACATTTTTAGCTCACCTTGCCAAAGGCAATGAGTTTTTGCCATCACTTGGCGTCTGTTGTCTGTTGTCCGTTAACTTTTCGCATTTTAATCTTCTCCTCTGAAACCTCTCAGCCAAATGAACTGAAACTTGGTAGGAAGCATCTATGGAAGGTTCTCTCTAAAGATAGCTCATTTTTTCCAAATCTATTAACAAACATGGCCGCCACAGGCAATTCTGGTTTCTGATTGGCCGATTTTTTTAATTCTTCTCCTCTGAAACCGCTTGGCCAAATGAACCGAAACTTGGTAGGAAGCATCTATGGAAGGTCCTCTGTAAAGATTGCTCATTTCGTCCCGATCCGTTAACAATCATGGCCGCCACAGACAATTCTTGTTTCAGAATGGTTGATTTCTAAAAAATCTTCTCCTCTGAAACCGCTTGACCAAATAAACTGAAACTTGGTAGGGTGCATCTATGGGAGGTCCTCTATAAAGATTGCTCATTTCGTCCTGATCCATTAACAAATATGGCTGCCACAGACAATTATTGTTTCTAATTGGTCGATTTCTAAAAATCTTCTCCTCTGAAACCGCTTGGCCAAACGAACCGAAACTTTGTAGGAAGCATCTATGGAAGGTTTTCTATAAAGATTGCTAATTTTGTCCCGATCCATTAACAAACATGGCCGCCACAGGCAATTCTTGTTTCTGATTGTTCGATTTCTAAAAATCTTCTACTCTGAAACAGCTTGGCCAAAGGGACCGAAATGTGGTAGGAAGCATCTATGGAAGGTCCTCTATGGGAATTGCTCATTCCGTTTTGATCTGTTAACAAACATGGCCGTCATAGGCAATTCTGGTTTCTTATTGGTCGATTTCTAAAACAGCTTTGAAACCGCTCGACCAAATGATATGAAACTTGGTAAGAAGCATCTATGGAAGGTCCTCTATAGAGATTGCTCATTTCGTTTTGATCCATTAACAAACATGGCTGCAACAGGCAATTCTTGTTATAGATTGGTCGATTTCTAAAAATCTTCTTCTCTGAAACTACTTTGCCAAAATGAACCGAAATTTGGTGAGAAGCACCTATGGAAGGTTCTGTATTAAGTTTCCTCAAAATAGAATGAAAGGTGAGCGACACAAGCTCAGCCCACTCAGCCTCTAGTTATATAGTGTTGTAATGTATTTCAGACTGTGCTGACTTTCACCCATTCATTATTATTTTTTTGTTAATATATAGTGTTGTAATGTATTTCAGGTGTAAATGTTTGGGAGGATGTTCATCAATGGTATATTGTGCTGATTTCTAACCATTTATTATTTTTTTGTGTTTTTATATACTGTTGTAATGTATTTCAGGTGTAAATGTTTGGGAGGATGTTCATCAGGACTCACAAGATTTCATAAAGGAGTATTTAAAACAATACCCAGAGGTATTTAATATCTTACAATGTTTTAATTAGTTAAACAACATCTTAAAGGGGTAAATTAAATTTGAAGACTCCTTTGAATTAAGTTTTACCCATGTCTATTTGGTTTCTGCTCAATAACTTAAATTCCCTTTAAGCAAATCATTTTAAATTTATATACAATGTCAGGGACCATAAAAGAAAGGCCAAATTTTATTTTGCACTTTGCCACTTTTCTATTCAGAGATATGCCTCTTGGTTTGAAGAAAAATACCATGTTCTCATGATTCCTTTCAATAACTTAAATTCCTCTTAAGCAAAGCAATTGAAATTTATACACAGGGTCAGGGACCATAATAGGAAGGCCTTGTTCGATTTGAGACTGATGCACTTTTTGTGTTCCGGAGATATGCTCATTGATTTGCAAAAATAATTCTCAGGATTCTGCTCAATTACTTATGTCCTGCTTATGCAAATCTTTTCAAATTTATTTCACAATGTATTTGACTACAATAAACAGGTCAAGAAAGAATTTGATTATTATTCCAGAGTTATTCCCCTTAATTAACAAAGGGCAAATTTTTAGTTAATGCTCTAACTTTTGTTTCCCTTTGGCCAATTATTTTTAGATTTTTGCACAATGTTTTTGACCACAATACTTTAACTGGAAGTGAGGGCATCTGTTTTTTCTTAAATGATTAATGATATTTTGAATATTAACCAGTCATTTTTAGCTCACCTTGCCAAAGGCAAGGTGAACTTTTGCCATCACTTGGCGTCCGGTGTCTGACGTCCTATAACTTTTCACATTTTAATCTTTTCCTCTGAAACCTCTTAGCCAAATGAACTGAAACTTGGTAGGAAGCATCTATGGAAGGTTCTCTCTAAAGATTGCTCATTTTGTCCCGATCTATTAACAAACATGGCCACCACATGCAATTCTTATTTCTGATTGGCCGATTTTTTTAAATCTTCTCCTCTGAAACCGCCTGGCCAAATGAACTGAAGCTTGGTAGGAAGCATCTATGGAAGGTCCTCTATAAAGATTGCTCATTTCATCCCGATCCGTTAACAAACATGGCCACCACAGGCAATTCTTGTTTCTGATTGGTTCATTTAAAAATCTTCTCCATTGTAGTAAACTGTTAAAAGAGAGAAAACTCTTGCCATTGAACTGTTAAAAGAAAGATAACTCTTGCCATTATATACCTTAGAAATTAACTAATGCTAATATAGTGTAACATGTTAATACTATACATTACATGTAGGTATTCACATTTTAATATTCTTTTGCTTTTGGCATCACCTGGCATCCATCGTTTGTTGTCTGTCATCTGTTAACTTTTCACATTTTAATCTTCTCCTCTGAAACCCATCATCCAAATGAAGTGAAACTTAGTAGGAAGCATCTATGGAAGGTCCTCTCTAAAGAGTGCACATTTTGTTATGATCCATTACCAAACATGGCCACCACGGGCAATTCTTGTTTCTGATTGGCCAATTTTTAAAAATCTCCTCCTTTGAAATCGCTTGGCCAAATTAAGCGAAACATGGTAGGAAGCATCTATGGAGTGTCCTCTATGAAGATTGCTCATTTCGTCCCGATCGGTTAACAAACATGGCCACCACAGGCAATTCTTGTTTCTGATTGGTCGATATCTGAAAAATCTTCTTCTCTGAAACTGCCTAGCCAAATGAACCGAAACTGGGTAGGAAGCATCTACATGTATGGAAGGTTCTGTATTAAGTTTCCTCAAAGCAGAATGAAAGGTGAGTGACACAGGCTCAGCCCACTGAGCCTCTAGTTTAGCTTTCATGTCACAATACGACTGAAATAAATATAAAATAAAGTCCAATAAAAATATTATCTACTTACGTTTTGTTTTCAGAGACCAATGGTTAGACTTCACAGAGGTCAAATGGTAAAAACTGAATGGAATGGCAAATGGTATGTCAATAGTTATAATTATGTATTAGCCACTCCTGCAATGAGAAAGTGGCCTTATAAGAGTGGTGTCTTCTGTTGAGGGGAGTAATTTAGTAGTATTTTATCATTTCAGTACATCTGAAATTTGGCTTCATAAAAGCAGTGACTTTTGGTGCGAGGGGTCTTATAAGAGGGAGACTACTGTAAAATATTCTTGTAATTTTCATACTTGTGAATAAGTTGAAGGTTAGGATACATTGCATAAACAAAAAAGGGAATATTAAATGTAGTATTTATAATAGTAATTAGTTCATGGTACAATTTTATTCTAAAGGATCAAAGGGCCCGGGTGGCTCAGTGAGTTAGGTAGTTGGATTACCTAACAACTCATACAAGCCTATCGCCAATATGGCGTGGGTTCGCGCCCGGCTTTGTAAATTACACAAAAGGGTGCACTCGACTCGCAGCTTCAAGTGATAAAGTTGACCACTTGCTTGCCCATGGTCGATGGTTCTCTCCGGGTACTCCGGCTTCTTCCACCACTAAAACTGGTCGCCATGATATAGCTGTAATATTGCTGAAAATGGCATTAAAGACCAAAAATCAAATCAAATCTAAAAGATCAAACAGTTTTGATTACAGTAAAACCTCATTTAGTGACCACTTTTTTTAAGTTTCGACAATTACACTTTATGCTCACTCCCATCATCAGTAGTCAGTGCCTAATCACACTTCAATGCTCTCCACTCATCAATCATGAGTCAACTGACAGAGAAATCGTCGTAGTAATGAATTATTCATGAGCCATTTTAAAGCATTTTGATTTGTACCAATGATTTATTTTACAGCCAATCAAATCACAGACACACTTTTTTTTTTTAAAGGGGGTTTCCTTGCAAATTAGATTTATTAGAGGAGATAAACGGGTGGGAATTACCCCAAGGGTTATAGACAATAAATATTATATCGACTATTCAGATCCTATCTTACATAATCTACTCAATCCTACAAGTAGGAAAATATGAGTGATGTTATGTTGTTATAGAAATTACTACAAACGGACCAGTTGTGGACAAACTTGAAATGACGGTTTTCATATGGAATATTTGAGGATAGTGTGCTTCTCTCAAGTCCTGTAGAGCCACTAAGCACCCATGATTCAAAACTAAGACCAATGACTGGTTTGATCGACATTTCAGGATAATTTGTCTTAGTATAGCAGCATGTATACCTTCACAGACTGTTGTTTCAGCAAGGTATAACTATAAAAATCAGGCCCAGTGTGTTGGTCTAGTACAAAGCAGGCATCATTATGTAATGAAAAAGTAACTTGCTCTTGCCATGCGATATAAGCAGAAAAACAGCTGACTAAGTACAAATATATTATTTTAACAGGTGGACAGCTAAAGTAATGGAGGTGGATGCTAGCCTTGTTAAAATGTATTTCATGGCTGATAAAAGAGAAGAACTTATTTATCGAGGATCCACCCGCCTTGAACCTCTTTACACAGCACTTGTAAGTCTTGTAGATGGATTAGAAGTTTATTTATAATTTGACTGATTAAAAATCTAATTAATATTTGGTTTCTCATATGTTATATTTGTTTGCCGAAGTTTGAATCAAATTATTTTTTTTAAACTGTCTTAAAAGTAAAAATAAAATTATAAAAAATAATGAAAAAAGACATTCATATTATTATTTTAGTTTTGTATCAATATTTGATGGTTTGGTTTGATTATGGTGTTTAAAGCCATTTTCAACAATATTTCAGTTATATCATGACGGTCAGTTTTATTGATGGAGGAAACCGGATCGGGGGACCCGGAGAAAACCACTGACCTTCCGCAAGTCACTGACAAACTTTATCACATAATGTTGTACACCTTGCCATGAATGGGGTTCAAACTCACAACTTTAGTTGTGATAGGCTTTGATTGCATAGGTAGTTGTAAATCCAACTATCATGCGATCACGACAGCCCCTCAAGTTCCTTTGGAAACACAACTTTCTCCAATAAACAAGTCTGCATCTAATTCTTGCAAGGGAGATAATTATATATTTTTTACATTTGTGTTCTCTTGTATGTTTATTAATTTGGCAGGCAAATCAAGAACAAAGTAAAGTGAGTGGAAAGGTGAAAAGGCACAATATAGACAGCTCAAAGCAAAAACCTGTTGTGGAATATACCAGAGGGATGTGTAACGATGATAAAGTCATGTCTAATGAGGATATTAAAATGGAAGGTAATAGGAAAATAAAAATCTTTATAAACAACTTTTATTTTTCTACCTCAACGAGGCAGTTGGGTAGGGTAGGATAGGTTTATGGTGTTTAATGCCACTTTCAACAATATTTCAGTTATATCGTGGCATTCAGTTTTATTTATGGAGACAACAGGAGGACCCGGAGAAAACCTCCAACCTAGTGCAAGTCACTGACAAACTTTATCACTTAATGTTGTGTAGTAAAAGTTGTTTTGTGAACAATATTGTCTCAAGTATTATGTATCAGTTGCCAATTCTACTTTTAGAACAATAATGTTGTTTCTATAGTGTTTACGAAACATTGGTGAAAATGCTGAGTATGCAAATTTTTCGAAATTTGACTAATCATATGTAAAATCAGAAAATGTGTAAGTTTACAACAGTGATTTCTTGAAATTACATTCAAACCTGACTTGTGTGACATTAGAGTCACGTAAGACATGTGATCACTAAATACAGGTTTAATTAGTATGAGAGAAGGAAATTATAATGAAGGTCACATAATACAAGTTATTGCTTAATAGAGGTGGTCACTAAAGCAGGTTTGACTGTAATAAAAAAAATATCTTTTTCTAGCTCCCAAGCTGCAAAAATCAGAAAGTCAAGAAGAACCTAAGAAACGAGCAGTAGCAAGGAAAAGCACAGCTGGAGGATCAAGGTCTATTTCATCTTCAGAGGAGAGTTCAGGACAATGGCAGGCTCCTTGGCTAAAACAAAGTGTCCAGAGGAATAAGCCTGAATTTGTCACAACTTTAAAGATTGAAGATGGTAAATCTAACCTACAAAAATCTAAAGGTAAGATTTTAATGATCACTTTTTCAAACATCTAAGACGTATTAACCACATCTGTGGTGTTATGGTTAGTGTGCTCACCTTGAGTGCGGTAGATCGTGAGTTCGAGCCCTGATCGGTTCAAACAAAAGACTAAAGTTCATATTTGTTACTTCTCCGGTAAGCATGCATCATTAATGAAAAATAGCAAAGACTGGTTGGCTCGGAATCAGGATACTATTAAAATCCAACTAATCATATTGGTCTAGCACAAAGTGGACCTCATCATCATCTCATTGAAAATGACTTGTTCTCGCCATGATATAGCTGAAAAATTGCTGAGTTGACGTTAAACAACAATCGCTCACTCTGTCACTCTAAGACATATGTACAGGCAAACCTGCCCATGCTGTCACCTCTATTAAAGCAGTCACCTGTATTAAAAGGTCACATTTTTCTTGTCCTGTCATAGAAAATTTCATATGAATTTAACTTCTTTTTAGAGGTCACCTGTCTTATACAGCCACTTTTTCTTCGTCTCAAAGGTGACCTCTTAATACAGGTTTGACTGTATATTGAATTATTATTATTTAGCCATAGCTAAGCTTTCTAATGAGACGATATATTTGGTTTCCGCTTGATAACTTAAATTCCTCTGAGGCAAATCATTTCAAATTTATACGCAAGATCAGGTACCATAAGATGCAGACTACGATCAAATTCAGACTTGACTACTTTTTCCCGTTTTGGAGTTATGCGTCTTTATATCACGAAATCTTTTACACAGGTCAAATTTGAATTTACTTATTATTCCTTTTATGATTCCAGAGTTATGCCCCTGTTTTCTTTAGCAGGAAGTGATCCAGATCCTATGGACACATTCTTCCTTTTTTTCCATCTAGTAATCAATCCATTTTATAACAAAGATAAGCAGGTAAGAGATACAGGTCCTGGTGAGCCTATTGTTATTTATCATCGTATGAAAAATATCTCTGATTCCTTATATATATATATGTATTTTTTAGATTTCTGTGCCAGTAGTATAAGCAGTAACAAATCTGGTAAAGACATGGCCAGTTTACTTCAGGAACGATTGTCTAAAACAAGAGATAATACAGATATAGGTAAACCAGAGTTATAGTTTGATAGCACTAGATGGGCTTATTTATTTATATTACACTTTACGTTTTTATTTTCCCTATTTGTCTTTGTTAGCGCAGCCGGTCAGTATTTTCGTATATGGACCGGTCACTATTTTAGTATATGGACCGGCCAGGTACCTGCATTATTATTTTAGATAAAAAGTATAACATAGCAAATAGTTCATGTCACTTCGGGTTATATGGCAGTATATGGACCGGTCCGTCACCAAAATAATATTATATGGACCTCAGAAGCTTCGGTCCATATAATATTTTTTGGGTGACGGACCGGTTAATATACTGCCATATGACCCTCAGTGCCATGAACTATTTGCTATATATAAGCCACATCGGTGGTGTAATGTTTAGGGTACTAGTAGATTGAGGGTTTGAACCCCTGTTAGGCCAAACCAAAGTCTTAAGAATGGGTGTTTACTGGTTCACCTCAGAACGTAGCATTATGGTGTGAGAGCAAAGACTGGTTGGCTCAGAATCGGGATAGCGTGTCCAAGTGGACTGACATGTTTATCTCTGACTATTGTTTCAGTAAGCTAGCTCTATAAAGATCCAACTAAGTGTGTTGGTGTAGTACAAAGCCAACATCATCTCACTGAATGTAGCTTGTTCTCGCCATGATATAGTTGAAAATTGCTCATTTGTCATTAAACAACAATCACCCACTCATGCATATTAGAATATATACTAAATAAAAGGCTTCAACTAATTTGAGGAACCACATCGGTATTGTAATGGTTAGCGTACTCACCTCGAGTGTTGTAGATTGAGGGTTAAAGCCCTGGTCGGGTTTAACCAATGACCATAAAATTGGTATTTGCTGCTTCTCTGCTAATCATACAGAGCTAAGGAGTAAACAAAAACTGGTTGGCTCATAATCAGGATAATATGTCCAAGTGGAACAACATGTCTACCCATGGACTGTTGTTTGAGTGAGCTAGCTCTATCAAAATCCAACTAGGTGTGTTGGTCTAGTACAAGGCAGACATCATCTCATCAAATGTAACTTGTTCTTGCTATGATAGAGCTGAAAAATTGCTCAATTAAACAACAATCACTCACTCACTCTAATTTGAGGTTAATGACAGAAAACTGGATTATTTGTTTATTGTTTTTAATCACATGAATATATATGTATGACAAATGGAAAAATTACTTCTTTTGTCTGTGAACAATTCTAGTTGGCTCAAAATTTACATGTACTGGTAATTTCAGTTGAAGAAGAGTCTATGGGAGAAAGAATTGAATCTATGGTACCAGTAAAGGATAGACAGAAAGGTCAAATGAGTAAGTTTATAAAGAAGTCTATCTTTCTGTTTCTGAGATAAACTTGACCGATAGGGGCCGGGAAGTGCTGATTCCTTGTTTTTTTGTTGTTTTTTTATGTCCCCCACCCCCACTAAGTGGCAGGGACATATAGTGTTACCCATGTCCGTAATTCCAAAATAAAACAGTTGTGACTATGCTTTGAGATATTGACTTGATATTTAGTGTGTGAGTGTATAATGATGCGTTACAGATCAAGTTTACATTTCGTTCCGGTCCAATGATTTTTGGCCGAGTTATGGCCCTTGGACTTTGAAATTTGGCCAAATATTTAGTTGTCACCACTTTATTTCACTATGATTTGAGATATTGACTTGATTTTTGGAAATTCATTTGTTATTCTTAGCCCATTACTGAGGGAATTAAAAAAGGATGAAACATTTGCGAGACTCCTTAATATTCACGGCTGGGACATTCGTGTCGTTCCGACACATCTAGTTTCCCTTGAATTGATTATTTTGAGACCTTGCAGGAGTTTTTGAACAGATTTACTCTATTTCGTACAGTTGTCTAGATTAACTCCACAAAAAGGCATATGTAATCATGAAAGTGTCAAAATTCCAAAATTTGAACTTTCTTATTTTTCTTCCAGTTTTTTTTTTAATGCTTTCTCATCTCTATAAGTTACTTTTAAAGAAAATGAGATATTGTGTTTTGGAAAAAGGATTAAAAGGGATCCAATTTCTGAAATGTTGCATATTTTGAAGGTATACACATTTTTATTTTTCATCAAATTTTGAAACATTTTTTTTCTTTAAATTGATAGTGAGGAGTGCTTCAGGAGTAGTCTAGTGGATTCCACTATTAGTTATGGTTTTGCAGATTGTAGTTATACAGGTGCAGGAGGAAGCCCTTTATTAATCAATATATGAACTCTGATATTTTCTATATAAGTTGTGAGTTCGAACGAACCCCGATCAGGCGAGGTGTACTTGATACAACATTATGTGATCAAGTTTGTCAGTGACTTGCGGCAGGTCGGTGGTTTTCTCTGGGTACTCCGGTTTCCTCCACCAATAAAACTGACAGCCACTATATAACAAAAATATTGTTGAAAGTGGCATTAAACACCATAAACCATAAACCAAACCTGATTTTTTCATTATGAAAATTAAATAAGTAAGATAAGT
Organism: Bathymodiolus brooksi; assembly: GCA_963680875.1. NCBI lineage: Eukaryota > Metazoa > Mollusca > Bivalvia > Mytilida > Modiolidae > Bathymodiolus > Bathymodiolus brooksi. The sequence continues at coordinate 69,424,041 of OY804585.1, read as the reverse complement.
CTATTTAAATATTTTCAACACTACAGCTGTAATGATAATCAACTTATTTGTAGAACCTCATAGATGTTGCCGATCTTGTTTGAAAGATTTAGAAGACCATCCAGTCAAATACAGGGGAACTAATCCATTATTGATTCCACTCTTATGTGGCTGGGAAAGGTAAACAATTAAGACAAAAACTCTGAATTTGTTTCATTTTTTTTTCTCTGTGCTATTTTGGAAAATGGCTTATTGAAATTTTGAATTGATTTATCTTGATAAACTAATAGACAATTGATATGATGCTAAACATGTATAAGCTTTTTGTTTTCGCATGTGGTTATACTCTGTGTCAAATAATCCAATTTTCTAAATATGGTACTTATTTATTTTATATGCCCATTCAGTACCTCTTTGCATTGAAATCTCAATGCAATATTAAATCCAAAGGTAAATGGTCCATGATTTATATTTTCCCTTGATGAATTGAATGAAGGAATATGTCCTTGACTTTCTTGATGGAGATTTAATGTTATGGGGCCGTCATCTTTGTATCTTAGCGGAACCCTGAGTAGTTTATCTTGCTTCGTTATTGTTACTTCTCTGTTTTTAATAACAAGATTGTATTTATGTTATGAAGCTTGTGTGTGAATTTAATTTGACAGTGTTGTCTTACTCTGTCGTCTGCATCTGTTTCATTTTCATTTTTACTTATCGGTCGATATTTTGTAGAATTTTGAAGACATTTCATTGAGTATTCCCAGAATACACTTCTGTTAAAAAACAATGACAAAAAAAACATTGTAAAATATCTGTAGACGTCACACACGAATAAAAATCCTGATATGCAAAACAATTCAAATGAAGGCTATGTCATTATTGAATTTAAGTTGCACTGGGTTCAATCTTTCACCACAGTAAGTGCTGGTAGTTTTCATTTCCTGACTGTTTTAACTGACTTTTGAAGGAGTGACACAGAGTATATTTCTGTAGTTTTTATTGTCTATACATGTATATATTATTATGTGTAACGTTACTATAAAGTTTCTTGGAAATTGCAAATGTGTCACTAAAATATTTATGAAAATTGTAATTCATTTGTTTGATTGTTTTGTTTGATGTTTGATGGTGTTCAGCGCCACTTTCAACAATATTTCTGTTATATCGTGGTGGTCAGTTTTATTAGTGGAGGAATTTGTAGGACCCAGAGAAAACCACACACCTGCCGCAAGTCGCTGACAAACTTTATCACATAATGTTGTATTGAGTACACCTCGCCATGAACGGGGTTCGAACTCACAACTTTACTGGTGTTAGGCACTGATTGCACAGGTAGTTGTAAATCCAACTACCATATGATCACGGCCATGATGGCCCCTGATTATTGGATTTAAAGACATTATGCCATAAATTAACGCTATAGATATTCTGCAGACATGTATGTAAGATAAAACCTGGTGGTAGACGTATGGTGGCATACAGAGCTCCGTGTGGCAGACGGCTACGTAACATGCAGGAACTAGACAAATATCTAATGTTAACAGACAGTCAAATGGCTGTAGATCACTTCTGTTACGATCCAGTGTTACACGTACATACAGAATTTGTTCCGGTCAAGGTAAGTCAGTACTCAACAAACTACAGAAATTGGAAAAGATATTAACAGATAATCTGATCAATTCAATTCAAAATATTTGTTTGTTTAAATAGTAAACAAAGGGATTGGAGAAAAGGTAATATCTATGTAAATCCTTTCCCTACAAGATGGATAGAATTATCACAAGTAATAAATTAATACACACACATACACATCTATTAATATATATCAAACACATTGCAATAAGTCAGGGGAGACAATTCTCCCTCAACAAAAGATCAAGTGGCTGTCAATCACCTCTGTTATGAGCTAGCATTATAAAGACCCAACTAAGAGTGTTGATTTAGTACAAAGTGCACATTAACATCATCATTATTTTATTGAATGTAATTTGTTCGCTCCATGATATAGTTAAAATTGCTTAATTGGTGTCAAACAACAATCATTCACAATACAAGTAAAATACTGGTCCCTAGTATGGTGCGTACATTGAATATATTTTATTTTTATTTATATATTGTAGACCTTCTGTGACATAAAAGATCTCTCTTATGGAAAAGAAAATGTGCCAATACAGTGTGTGAACGGTATAGATAGACAATATCCTGATTATGTAGAATATTCTAATGTTAGAATACCAGCCAAGGGAGTTAATCTCAATCTAGATCCTGCTTTTCTGCTCTGCTGTGATTGTACAGACAACTGCAGGGTAAGTATATAAGGGAGATAACTCAGTCTATTAGCAATTCTTTCCTTTCTGCTCTGCTGTGATTGTATAGATAACTGCAGAGTAAGTATATAAGGGAGATAACTCAGGCTATTTGCAATTCTTGCCTTTCTGTTCTGCTGTTAATGTACAGACAACTGCAGGATAAGTATATAAAGGAGATAACTCAGTTTATTTGTAATTCTTGCCTTTCTGCTCTGCTGTGATTGTATAGATAACTGCAGGGTAAGTATATAAGGGAGATAACTCAGTCTATTTACAATTCTTTCTTTCCTGCTCTGCTGTGATTGTACAGATAACTGCAGGGTAAGTATATAAGGGAGATAACTTAGTCTATTTACAATTCTTTCTTTCCTGCTCTGCTGTGATTGTACAGACAACTGGAGGGTAAGTATAATATGAAACCGGCACGGCTCGCGCATCTGAAAATTATCTGGCAATTTCATCAAAAAGTGTCGAGATTTTTTGGGCCGAGATATATTGGGGACGACTTTTTTTTAGGGCCGAATCTAGTCTCATTCAATCGAGCTGTCGTTCCTTTATTCGAGTTATCGAGAGAGGGTACGAGACTTCAGTCTATTTACAATACTTGCCTTTCTGCTGTGCTGTTATTGTGCAAATAACTACAGGGTACGTATATAAGGGAGATAACTCAGTCTATTTACAATACTTCCTTTCTTGTCTGCTGTTATTGTACAGATAACTACAGGGTACGTATACAAGGGAGATAATTCAGTCTATTTGTAATTCTTTCCTTTCTGCTCTGCTGTTATTGTACAGATAACTGCAGGGTACATATATAAGGGAGATAACTCAGTCTATTTGTAATTCTTTCCTTTCTTGTCTGCTGTTATTGTACAGACAAGTACTGGGTAAGTGTGAAGAGACAATCAAAATCTAGTTGTTGATCTTTTTAGCCCAACTGACACAAAGGGTCATGTGTGCTATTGTCATCACTTGGTGTCCATGATAAACTTTAAAGTTTCTTCTCTGAAACCAATGGGACAATTTGAACAAAAGAGCTGAATCATCATTAGGATATCTGCTTTTAAAATGGACTTAAAATACTAAATATACTAAAAATAGAATTCTTTATTTGACTATAGATGCTTTGTTTTAAGTCAAAATGAATTGAAATGTAAACAGCAGCTACATTCTGCTGAGGTATTTAGCTTATTTTGATAAAAATATTGCATTAAGATCTTCTATTCAGAAATCACTAAAACAAATTAAATCAAACTGGTCTGATATGATCTTCACTTCATCCACTTTAAAAATTGTGTGTGACGGCCAATTCATCCTTCCAAGATGGCTGTCATTACTAAAAATAGAAATTTCTTAAAATGGGGAAAAATAGGTTAATTGTGTGTCTTCTTCTTCCACTTCTGCTTCTTCTATTTGAGCAAGCAAATTGCATTGACTGGATAAATTTTTGTTATATACTGTCACTGACCGAAATATAACTATTTCTGGTACCCCTGTCTCATCTTACCTGTTGAGCTTTGGGAACCTAATTGTAAATCCAGTTCGCTTTCTGTTGACAGAATATATCAAAACGATAATTATATAATTTTAACATTTACTTCAAAATATAAACGTCAATGGATTAATGTGATTTTTCTGCAGGATAAACACAATATTAATGCAATTTCTTAAAATATAAAGTTTATATGTATGCGGCAGAAAATTGGGGAAAGGCTCAATAAATTTTGCCTTTATCCCAGTTTTTAAACCTCATGCACATAACTTTATATTCTAAGACACCACACTAATATTGTATATGTCTGTCTATTTTGATGATACTTTTTTATTGAATTCCCTAGAATTTTGAGGAGACCTTAAAAATGTTGCTGATTTTTAACAATTTCTATAGTCAAATTTAACTTGGTGAGATACACCTGTAATTGTGAAGTGATAATTGTAATATAGATTTAAGCTGTTAATTTTACTATATTATAGGACAAGTCAAAATGTGCCTGTCAACAGATGACTATAGAAGCCACAGCAGTAAGCTCTAATGGCAAACCCAATCCTAATGTTGGATTTGAAAACAGACGTCTCAAAGAGCCACTCATTACTGGGTAACACCCGTGTATATATATATATATGGGAGGGGTAGGGGGGGGGGGGGGGGGTCTTGGTCATGATCGTATGGTAGTTGCACAACTACCTATGCAATCAGTGCCTATGACCACTAGCATTGTGAGATCGAATCCTACTCATGGCATGGTGTACTCAATACAACATTATTTGATCAAGTTTGTCAATGACTTGCGGCAGGTCAGTGGTTTTCTCCAGGTACGTCAGTTTCCTCCACCAATAAATGTGACCGCCATTGATATAGCTGAAATATTGTTGAAATCGGCATTAAACACCATAAATCTAATCCTAACCCATAAAAACATAGATATCTAATTTAATGCTCATGACACTTTGCTGGATAACCTGTATTTAATGTGTAATTATTGTCACAAGATTACTTTTCATAACATATTTATTATTAGAACCCATAAAGAAACTTGTTCCACATACCTTCAATTGTTTTTTTATTTAACTGTACAATGTATATGGAAAAATATTGATGCTATTTTTTTTTTTTTTTTTTGCTTAATAACTACATTTTCCTTGAATTGCTTTATTACAAAATTAGGAAAAGAAAGGTTAATGGTTTTAGGCTTACTAAAGTAGACGTTCCCCTGTATTTTTTCAGTAAAAACGGGCAAAGTCAATACCCCAAACACACATTTACATGACCGCTCATTATCTTAGTTTGGTTCAGGAACTTCAGTAAAAAGTGGTAGGTTAAAAAACTTTATTGACCCAAACCTCCCTTCTTAGTAAAATAGATTAAAATAGATTTATTTATTTATAGATTGTATGAATGTACATGTAGTTCTGATTAAAATAGATTTATTTATTTATAGATTGTATGAATGTACATGTAGTTCTGATTAAAATAGATTTATTTATTTATAGATTGTATGAATGTACATGTAGTTCTGATTAAAATAGATTTATTTATTTATAGATTGTATGAATGTAGTTCTGATTAAAATAGATTTATTTATTTATAGATTGTATGAATGTAGTTCTGATTAAAATAGACTGACTTATTTATAGATTGTATGAATGTAGTTCTGGATGTAGCTGCGATCATCGCTGCCTTAACAGAGTGGTACAAAATGGCCTTAATGTTAGACTTCAAGTGTTTAAAACAGAGAAAAAGTAAGTACTTGCTGTCACAACCGAATGGTACATAAAATATCTATTTATCTGTAAGTATACAAATATAGAGAATAAGGAGTTAAGGTTAAGGTGTTTAATGCCACTTTCAACAATATTTCAGTTATGTAGTGGCGGTCAGTTTTATTGGTGGAGGAAATCGGAGTACCCAGAGCAAATCAGCAACATAATATTATACAATATAAACAAAATTATGTATGCACTTAAATTATCTGTAGTGCAAAAAACAAAAAACTTTATGAAATGTTAATTATGGAATAAAGAAGAAGTTTTCCTCGAAGCAAGATAAAATTTAAGTAAAACATGTCCAATCGAGTCGGCCCTGTCGTGCTGAATGATATTTTCATGGACGGCGGGAAAATACGTAGTGGTCTATGGGCAGATAACTAGAAGAAATTAATTTCAATCTAATTCAGTTCCTTCAAACGATTCAAATTACATCTTGTGTTTTTTTGGTATTAATTGACTACCCTCGTATCTGTTCTGAAATAAATGCAGGAATTATACAATCATTTTCAGAGGCTGGGGATTACGTTGTTTAGATGACTTGGCGAAAGGGAACTTTATCTGTATCTATGCTGGTCAACTATTGACAGAACAAGGGGCTAATGAGGTAAGTCTTAAATTAAAAGGTTATTTTAGTCTATTTTGGGGCTTTCAATTGTAAATTGTAAAGTCTAGGCATTAGTTATGATTGGATGAATTTAATGTTCCACTGGTTACAGTATAGATTAATTGGTTTATGGTGTTAAATGCCACTTTCAACAATATTTTAGTTATATCGTGGCGGTGGAGGAAACTAGTACCCGGAGAAAACCACCGACCTGTGGCAAGTCACTGACAAACTCATAACATTGGTGGTGATAAGTACTGATTGCACAGATAGTTGTAAATCCAACTACCATACTATCACGGCTGTTGAAGTATAAGAATTCATATTAATAAAAACTAAAAACTAAGGACCTCAACAAGATGTCCCAAATCTGTTAAGTTTATTTATACTTCATTGAGATTGATCCTAGTTTTAATCAATTACATTTTGTAGGAACAGTAATATTCAATCATAATTATATTTAAAAAACCATATCAGTAGCAAATGATTGAAAATAAATAGAAATATTTTGTAATGTAATAAAAATTTAAAAAATTAGAATAGTAATTCAAGCAATTGGTATTTTTTGCTTTTTCATTTAAATAATACCTCAGTACATCTGAAATCTGGCCTTAGAAGAGGGATGGCCTTATAAGAGGGGTGGTCTTTGGTGGGAATGGCCTTATAAGAAAAAAAAAAGGGGGAGACTACTCTATTACTGTTTACATTTACAGGACGGACAACAGTTTGGTGATGAATACCTGGCAGAACTAGATTATATAGAAGTCGTAGAGAGACAAAAGGAAGGTTATGAGAGTGACGTTGACATGGACGAGGGGCTCGGTGATGGCAGTGATGAGGAAGATGAAGTTGACGACAGTGATGAGGAAGGAGCAAATCTATCTCATAATGATTCTGATAGGTGAGATTAATATGCAGGAAATGGTTGGTTGGTTGGTTTATGGTGTTTAGCTCCACTTTCAACAATATTTCAGTTATATCATGGCAGTCAGTTTTATTGGTGGAGGAAACCAGAGTACCTGGAGAAAACCACTGACCTGTCGCAAGTCACTGACAAACTTTATCACACAATGTTGTATCAAGTACACTGCGCCATGAATGGGGTTCAAACTCACAACTTTAGTGGTGATAGGCACAGATTGCACAGGTAGTTGTAAATCCAACTACCATACGATTGCGACCACGACGGCTTCTTGCAGGAAAGGGAAATAACTTGGTTTTATTATAGTGGATTTTGTTTTTAATGAGCGTTTAATGCTATGTTCAATTATATTTCTGTGATCAGTTTTATTGGTGGATGAAACTAAAAAGTAAACCACTGACACAAACAACTGAAAATCTTCATCAAATAAACTTGCTTTGAGTAAGTAACCTATGAGTAGCCATGGACAAAATTAAACTTGCAATAAAAATTTTGAAATAATTGATAGTGATGATGAAATCTGTAAAAACAGAACATAAATGACTTTGCAAACAATGGGTATCCTAATTTTTAAGAATTGTAATAAGAGTGCTTGAATCATATGAATTTGTTTTATTTTATCAAACTTTCACAATCATTTGCAGATAACATAATTATTCTGGATTTAACATAGATATAAATATTCAAAAATATTTATGTTGATTTTTCAGTGATTTTTCTGGTGATGAGTATAACACTAAAGAGAGTATGCCATCCACAGGAACAGCTTTAACTACAAGGTCAGTATAATTATAGGATATCTTTGTTTTCTATAGCAACGTGGCTACTGTATATATAGAAGGTAATTTTTATGTGGATCAGAAATCCAAGATGGCCATCATGACAGGATTTAATTTTTAATAAAGAGCTGTATGGGAAAATTTATAAAAGCTTTTTTTCATAGAAACTATAAAGCATGATTTATAAGGACCTAACTATTTCAGATATAAGTGATATGTCTTCTTTTTTAAGATATAATGTGTAACTGTGAAATACTCTTTATTATTTCCATTTACAAGAACAGTACTGATAAATAACAATATCTTTATATACAACAATTTTTATTTAGAAATTTGAAATCCTCAAATTTAGGAATCTACATATATGGGTAATCCACGGATTGTTTTTGTCCTGCATATAAGTGAAATACTGTCTGCTGGACACTTAGCAATAATTAATCGATCAATAAAATATCATGTTTTGGTGTCGCTCCCATTGATGAGTCATAAGAATTTATTGCCCGACATGCATAACATAATTAACCTTTCTTGTTTCATTAAAATAAAGTACTTTATACAGTGAAATATTTCATATATCATAGGCATTTTTATAATATGATTTTATCACTTTTATGTAGTCTTTGAAAAGCAATTTCTTCAACTGTATTGTCAGCACTTTGATTTGTTTGTTTGTTTATATTACTAGATAGATTCTAGCTTGCCCGACAAAAAGGGTCATGTGGCTATTGTCATGTAATAATGGATGATTATTACATGTGTTATAGAATGACATTAACTTATATATTACTACTTCTTGATTTCAGACTAATATTATATAGGTAATTGTTGTTATTTGTTTATTGTTGACGTTTTATTTCAAATGTTTGTTACAGTCAGTTAAAAAAGATTTGGAAATTACCAATTCTATTTTGTTTAAGGATGCGATACAGGAAATGTTCCAATTTGAAAACAAGTTTCATTGAAATTCCAAACAGATCAATTTACTTTCAATTGTTTGCTAGAATATTTTAAAATTCTTTAAGATTAGATTTAAAATACATGTATATTCTATATTCATCTTGTGGAAATAGGAAAGTCCTAAAATTGATTGCAGGAAATGGGCCCCAATGAGGTCAATAGATATGTCAGCTTTAGATAAAAGAATATACTATATTACTTCATAATATTTGTCTCTCAAAGCAATATAGTTGATTTTTTATTGTGTGAATTCATCGAATTTCTTTTTTAATTTTAGTCGATTGATAATTGAACTCAAGTTTAATGGTTTACCTATTACTTCTCATTCTAAATAAGTAACTGCCACTATATAACTGAAATATTGTAGAAAGTGGCATTAAACACCATAACCTTAACTCTCTAAATAAGTACTATTGTATGTCGTGTGACAATGACTATCATGATTAGGAGTAGGTGCATTTTACCATAACTACTACAAAAGGTGTATCATATAAAAATTCAGAACATGGATCATTATTATCGATCTCCTAAGAAAAATGAGGCATTGCCAACATGACAAAACTGTCTATTGAAGCCATAAGACAATGTTAGATCCCCATTACATTATTATATATAAGACAGGGTGTGGAATTATCCTAATTAAATAACACATCTTTCATCTTTTCAGAGCAAAAAAGTGAGTAAAAATTGCTTGCATCGCTAGCATAAAAACGTTTGGAGATTGCATGTGTCATCAATAATGAAACCGGGACATAGAAATCACAGAATACTCACAGTGATATTTTAAAATCCATTTTTAAGAAAAGTTTCCATTTAACCCATTGCAATGCTAATTTATTAAAAAAAAGTAACAGACAGTATTCAATTGAATAACTTTTTTCCTATTACGACAATGAAATCTGGCTTGATAAGAGGAGTGGCGTTGGGTGAGAGGGGCCTGATAAGAGGAGTGGCGTTGAGTGAGAGGGGCCTGATAAGAGGAGTGGCGTTGGGTGAGAGGGGCCTGATAAGAGGAGTGGCGTTGGGTGAGAGGGGCCTGATAAGAGGAGTGGCATTGGGTGAGAGGGGCCTGATAAGAGGTGTGGCATTGGGTGAGAGGGGCCTGATAAGAGGAGTGGCATTGGGTGAGAGGGGCCTAATAAGAGGAGTGGCATTGGGTGAGAGGGGCCTAATAAGAGGAGTGGCATTGGGTGAGAGGGGCCTGATAAGAGGAGTGGGGTTGGGTGAGAGGGACCTGATAAGAGGAGTGGCGTTGGGTGAGAGGGGCCTGATAAGAGGTGTGGCATTGGGTGAGAGGGGCCTGATAAGAGGAGTGGCATTGGGTGAGAGGGGCCTAATAAGAGGAGTGGCATTGGGTGAGAGGGGTCTAATAAGAGGAGTGGCATTGGGTGAGAGGGACCTGATAAGAGGAGTGGCATTGGGTGAGAGGGGCCTAATAAGAGGAGTGGCATTGGATGAGAGGGGCCTAATAAGAGGAGTGGCATTGGGTGAGAGGGGACTAATAAGAGGAGTGACATTGGGTGAGAGGGGCCTAATAAGAGGAGTGGCGTTGGGCGAGAGGGGCCTAATAAGAGGAGTGGCATTGGGTGAGAGGGGCCTAATAAGAGGAGTGGCATTGGGTGAGAGGGGCCTAATAAGAGGAGTGGCATTGGGCGAGAGGGGCCTAATAAGAGGAGTGGCATTGGGTGAGAGGGGCCTAATAAGAGGAGTGGCATTGGGTGAGAGGGGTCTAATAAGAGGAGCGGCGTTGGGTGAGAGGGGCCTAATTATTATTAAAACATTACTGTATGTATTGATTTTCAAACAATAGTAGAATGTCAAGCTTTTTAGTCGTCACAGCCAACCAAGGTCATCATAGCATGTTTGCCTTCCAGTTTGGTTTTTTATTGTTGTGCTTTTTTCCTAGTCAGCTTTTTGTTTTAACTTGTTCTACATAATTTTACAAAGCAGATCAGAGATCAGAGATTAATTAACTATGGCAAGTTTTCTAACATAATCAGATAGAGCAGGACTGATTTTTATACCCCCACTCATAGAGAAGGGGCTATATTGCAATCACCTTGTCCGTCTGTCCTTCCGTTAGTCCGTCCGTTCACACTTTCGTAACAGATATCTCAGCTTCTATTGGAAGAAATGATTGCACATCTACTTCCTGTTTACCGTGCGACTTACAAATGAACGAGTGGGGGTATTCTTAGCACGACGTAGCGTGCAACATCTTGTTTGTTATTATGTCTTCCCTTCGAACGAAGGGAGACATATTGTTTTAGTCTGATTTTTTCTTCCGCTTCTTCTCAGCGAAGCTTGTCTGGACCATAACTTGTTTGTCTTTCGAGATAGGTCAATGATATTTGGTATGTGGATGCATGACCATAAGGCGGTGTGTCACGTACCATAATGACCTTCGTTGGACCTTGACCTTTGACCTCAAGGTCAAATAATTGTTTTTTAAATAGTATTTTTTTGTCCGGGCCATAACATTTATGTCTTTCGAGATAGGTCAGTGATAATTGGTATGTGGGTGCATGACCATAAGGTGGTGTGTCGCGTACCATAATGACCTTTGTGGGACCTTGACCTTTAATATAAACTATGATAGGCATTAAAATGAAACCCAACATACCTGTTCACTATCAAAAGGGGAACACATTACAGAAGGGTAATCCCCCACTTCCAACATACAACCCCCTCTCTCTCTGCCCCCCCCCAAATTTTTTTATTTATTTATTTATTTATTTTTCATATGCACCAAAATAATGTTACCAGAAAAGATTATACCCCTGCTGTTATTTTCTTGATGGATTGTTTTTTTATTGCATTGACCAATGGTTTAGTTGTATTTCCAGCACAAACTCATTATCCTGCAATCATTTGTCAAGTTGTAATTTTGGGGCCTTCGCGGTCGTGATCATATGGTAGTTGGATTTACAACTACCTGTGCAATCAGTGCCTATCACCACTAAAGTTGTGAGTTCAAACACTATTCACGGTGAGGTGTACTTGATACAGTATTATGTGATAAAGTTTGTCAGTGACTTGCAACACGTCGGTGGTTTTCTCCGGTTTCCTCCACCAATAAAACTGACCATCACGATATAACTGAAATATTGTTGAAAGTGGCATTAATTTAAGCACATAGACCTAAACCAATCAATTCATAAGGGAGATAAATATGAAAAATTTAGATAAGAAAAAATAAGATTTGGAGAGACAAAAATACTGTTGTGACAGATGACTTGCATAATAAAGTGTTATTTGCTGTTTTTAGTTATGTTATTGTAGAATAGTTCAGAAAATCATTGTCAGTGTAGATTTGTATTAAGATCATGTCTGTGTTGTTATGGTATCTATTATCACCTCCAATGTAGTGTTTGTAATGATGGAAAAATATTGTTAAATATACCCCCACCCACTCACCCCTTTCTCTCTCCTTGTACCAATGATTTTTTTCCAATAAAATATTGAAGTTTGGTACCTATAAGACATTACAGTGAATGCAGTTTAGAAATCGACCATTTTATTTTTATGCGGGAGGGAGCAGGGGACTATTTTTTTTCACACCAAACAAAATTCTTTTTTTTTTTCACATGAACATTCTGTATTTTTTTTTCAAATATAAAACAATTAAATTTAGAGTCAAAAATTGAAAAATAAACCTGTAATCATCCGTTAAAGGTTAAATGGCCATTCCCTTAGATTTATTATATACAATGCAAAGATTAAATTAATTTGAACTTGACCTGCATAGTTACCATGGTAATCGATAGGGAGCCACAAGCATAATTTTTTGCAAATTAAGGTGTATTATGATAAAATTTGGGTGGTTTACAGAGTGTGTATGATATTTGTAGTATAATAGATTTGTAATGTACATTAAACTAAATTTGGGAATCCATTTGTGAACATATAAGTCTATGGAATATCATCCCCGGCTTGAAAATTATAACAACTTTTGATTGGTGAAAACCCTGGGCATAAAAAACCCATATTGCTGGGTGTTGCTAGGACATATTACCTGCACCTCAGGATGTACTTGGCTACTTCAGGGTGTTAAAATCTCCATATCTATGGATAGGAATGTAAATAACTTATAATATTCCCATTCTCTCAAAAATCACTGAACTGCACCTTATTGATAATTGGATATTACATTAGACTAGTTATATTTTCAATATCCATTAGAAAACGAAGAAAACGAAGAATGACCTCAATTGTTAGAGACAATTTAAGATACGGTCTATGTGTGGCACACTATTTTTCTCTTTATAATGTGTATGTTGAGCATTACAGACTATGTTTTAATGAACCAGATATTTGGGTATGTCATATCTACAGCAGTACTTTGTAATAAACATTGTAGAGAAAAACAATTTAGGCTTTTATTTTCAGTCCAACGATGCATAATTATTGTTGCAATTGTTTGTCCAAAAATCAATTTTGCAGTAATATGTTTTTTAATCTTTTGGTGTTGCTCAATAATTCTTCTTATGTGTGAATTGAACATCCTCATATCATATCTTACATTTTTTTTTACATCAAAGCTTAGAAAATATTTTGTACAAATGTGCTGCAAGGGATCAATTGTGATTCTAATCAGTGTTTATGCCTTGTAGTCGATATTGCTGAAATACTGCTAAAGTTGGTGTTAAACACTAATGAATCAATCAATCAACTAATCAGTGTTTATTAACTTTTTCCATTTTTTCAGAGTTACAGGATGTTTTTGTCCCGCTTGCAAACATAACACAGCATTTTAATAGATCTTTTGTATGCTGCATGCATATAACATTTCTTTCACTTAACCCATAATGCACCAGTTAGATTTATAGGTTGTTAGAATAAGATGGAAAATCTTTATGCACAATAAGCTAGGTAGCTCTTTAGAATAAAGGCAGAAAACTAAAGGTGAGTGATTTGTCCTGTCTTTTGTTCACAGAAGATCTTCCAGGAACAGATCTGATACAACAGGGAAGCAGTTGGGCAAAATAGTTCTTCGAAGAGATTCCTCTAAATCAGGGGTTAGAGATGAAGAATGGTAATACACATTTTATCAAGTTCTTACCATTGTTGTTGTTGTCTTGTGGTTTATGATAGGGAAAAAAAGAAATCTCCATATTAAATATTGATTTTGTTGATCAAATTATATTTCAATTCTTTATTTATTTAACGAGGATTGCCGACAGCCAATGGCTATGAGTGGTTTTCCTCAAATTATATTTATCCCATTAATTTCTATAAGCCTTCATTTGGAGTGGCTTGAGACTTATATTCTTAGTTACTATGGTTACTGCTTATAATTATATTCATACTAAAGCTTTCTTTTATCATGTTCTTTTTTTATGATGAGAGATAAGAGCTTTTTTAATATTATTTTTGTTATAAGAGACCCATATTGCCTGAGATACATATTTCATTATTACACTTTGGCACTACCCTTTTTTATGTTTCTCATGAGATTTCCTGCAATTGTTTTTCAAACAAATTTTACCTAGCTCATATGTTTGCTGAGATAAAAAAGTTCAAAGGGAGCCAAAAGGGACCAAAACACAAATTTTTTATTGTTTTTATTTTAAGTCTAATTCGTATATGGTTTTTTTCCGTTAAATTCTTCAGATAAATTCCTGTCTGGATGGAGTCTTCCAACAGAGTTGATGTAGCTCTTACCACTTCTGAGATTTTAGGAAACCAAAATGGGTCAACACCCATAATTTTTATTTTTATTTTATGTCTGAATTTGATGGTTTTATTTCTCTAGATTTCTTATGAAATTGTTTTCTGCACATTTCAAACAGATTATACATAGTGATGACTTTGCTTGATAATAATGATTTTTAGCAAAGCATGTGCAAGGAAGACACCATTGTTGACTTGTTGTGACCAGCATTGCCCTTTATTTTAAGCTGCTTTTTTTCCCCTTTAATCAAATTGTTTTTTAGTTTTAAACATAATTATATAAACATTTGGCAAAAATTAAAAGATGTGATCTGACATTTATTGTGGATAACCCATGGGTAATTGCCACTTGTTTATCTCTTCTAACCATATTAATTTGCAAGAATATCCTATTCTCTTTAAAATACTGTAATTTGATTGGGTGTAAAACAATTTGTCGGTACTAATGAAAATGTTTTAAATTGTCTGATGAATAATTCATGACTATACGAGGATATTTCTGTCAGTTGACTCACGAGTGATAAGTTAAGAGTAATCGAAGCAGTTTCCTAACTAAATACTAATAAGATAGTTATTCATTATATAGCAAAAGAGACTCCATCAATAAAACTGACCACCACGATATAACTGAAATATTGTTGAAAGTGGTGTTAAACACCATAACCCTAACCCCAAAATATGTGAATGTACAATAGTACTTCCCTAAACTGACCATTGATAGTATGGACATATTTAGCTAGATATAAAGGAGTGGTTTTTTTTTCCAATTTAGTACAAGGCTTTGAGCCAAAAACCAGTTGGTAGATAAATAAACCAATATTCAGAAAGAATGATACAGAAAAGTTTTTCTTGGTCATTACACTGTTTGCAATTAATCAAACCTGCCCATGTGGTCACCTCTATTAAGCAGTCACCTGTATTAAAAGGATAATTTTTCTTGTCCTGTCATAGAAAATTTCATATGAATTAAACCTCTTTTAAGAGGTCACCTGTCTTAGAAGGCCATTTTTTCATTGTCCCAAAGATGACCTCTTAATACAGGTTTGACTGTTTATATTTAACTAAAATAAAAGACGTCTCAGATAGTATTTCTTCTACTTAAACTTTTTTTCCGCAATACTAAATAACAAGATTGTTGATTTGAAGTATATTTATTATGAATTGGACATTGTTTGCACATATTTGCTTTGGCTTTATTCGCAAAACATGTTTTTTTTCTCCAAATATCGCACTAATTTATTAAATAATTTATATTTTTATTAAAGCATAATGGAAATATATGACCCAGTCTCAGCTAAATCTTTACTAACAGAACTTATTTACAAAGGTCATAAAGAGAAAACTTCGTAAATATGAGATGTTTTATTTTATTAGAAGTATAAGTAATCCTACGTACATGTATGTACAAAATGACCGAAAATTTTTACTGTATATTTTAAGGAGTGTTAAAGCCGTGAAGGGTAAATCAACAGAGAACAGTCCAATTACAATAGACGACGATGATGATGAAGATGACGATGACGAGGGTGACCAGACCATGAAATCTGCCTCCTCGCTGAATAAGTCGGCCTCTGCAGACTCGATGGGAGACTCAGATTCCTTGCCTGATCTTGATGCTGAACCTCCCACTATTGCACCAGAGAAGCCGTCTGTAAAAGAGAAAAAGTCTGGGATGAACAATATTGTCCAGGATGTACGGTTAAAATGTAAGTTTTATTTTGATATAGCATATGAATACGGATTTTAGATCAAATTTATGAGGTAAAAATGTATTAAATATCAACTTATCAAAGGATTGTATTTTCTGAAAGAAAACATATAAAGATCACAACTGTTTGTATACAGCTGAGTATGACTTCTCCTTCTTTCCATTCTGTATAGCTGTCCAACCTTGTTTAGTTGGAGTGAACAGGCCATAAGTAGACAGGACACTCCAATCCGACACATTATCATGCTTCCCAGTCAACCAGTCTTTGATCTTACTCCTTAATACTGCATGCTTAGCAGAGAAGCAGCTAATACCAATTATATAGTCTTTGGATTGATTTGACCAGAGCTTGAACCAACAATTTATCGCATTTGATGCGTCGTGCTAACCATTACACCACTGATGCGGTTATCTTGGAGTCGAAGGGAACTTTTATTTCAGTTCAAATTAGCAGAGTATTATAGTTATCAGGGAAAATTTAGCTGACATATTTTTACTTTGAGTTATCCCCCTCATAAAACATAGTTTTTTAAAAATGGAATATCTAGTATTTATGTTCATGTCAGTGTAAACCATCCTGGAAAAATATCTAGTGTTTATGTTCATGTCAGTGTAAACCATCCTGGAAAAATATCTAGTGTTTATGTTCATGTCAGTGTAAGCCATCCTGGAAAAATATCTAGTATTTATGTTCATGTCAGTGTAAACCATCCTGGAAAAATATCTATTATTTATGTTCATGTCAGTGTAAGCCATCCTGGAAAAATATCTAGTATTTATGTTCATGTCAGTGTAAACCATCCTGGAAAAATATCTAGTGTTTATGTTCATGTCAGTGTAAGCCATCCTGGAAAAATATCTAGTATTTATGTTCATGTCAGTGTAAGCCATCCTGGAAAAATATCTAGTATTTATGTTCATGTCAGTGTAAACCATCCTGGAAAAATATCTATTATTTATGTTCATGTCAGTGTAAGCCATCCTGGAAAAATATCTAGTATTTATGTTCATGTCAGTGTAAACCATCCTGGAAAAATATCTATTATTTATGTTCATGTCAGTGTAAACCATCCTGGAAAAATATCTAGTGTTTATGTTCATGTCAGTGTAAGCCATCCTGGAAAAATATCTAGTATTTATGTTCATGTCAGTGTAAACCATCCTGGAAAAATATCTAGTATTTATGTTCATGTCAGTGTAAACCATCCTGGAAAAATATCTAGTATTTATGTTCATGTCAGTGTAAACCATCCTGGAAAATATGTAATATAAGGAATGAAAAAATGTATATTACTCATACACTGAGGTTAGAGGTAATTGTTTGTTTTGTTGATATTTGTGGAATTGTTAATCATCACTGTTAATGCTTTCTTTTTCATAATTGTGTATGTAAATATACATTACAGGTGGAGAAGTGCCCATGCCTACGATAGAACCTAACTCTGAAGACAACGCTGGTACCAAACATTTTGGTAAGCTTAAAAATACTTAAAATGATGCAAGTTACAAAGCAAACAAATTTGTTGTCATCGCTTTAGATCTTCATGGTATAGAACAAACAGTCAATTTGTGAAGATGTGTCCTGTCTTGGAACTCATACCCAAAAATCAGTGTAGAAAAGACCCCTAGTATTCAGTTGAGTGCTACTTTTTGCTTCTCCTGATAAATGGCACGACTGGGAAATCTTTATCGTCTTGATGTTATTTGGTGTGTAGAATGTTATTTCCGGATGCTGGGTTAGGTAGATCACATCTGATATGCAATATACTTTTAATCTACCCAAAACATATTTATGACGAGGTGTACTCAATACAACATTATGTGATTATGTTCGTCAGCTATTTGCGACAGGTCAATGGTTTTCTACAGGTACTCTGCCACGATAGAACTGAAAAATTGTTGAAAGTGGCGTTAAACACCATAAACCAAACCACTTCATATTTATATTTTACTTAGTATAGTCTTGTTTATTTACAGCTAGAAGAAGTACAACTAGTGGTAAAACATCACGATTTAAAAATCTCCCGGATCCTAAGAAGAAACTGTCAAACGTGAGGATGGAGGATGTGACAAAAGAGGAAGAGGAAGGTAACATATTGTTTGGTTACAGTTGTACATCATTTTCTAAGCCCAATTTATATATAAAAAAAACCTTATACAGTGGAACCTGTCTAATCTGACACACCAAGGGACCGGGGAAATGTGTCAGATTGTACAGGATGTCAGAATACTCAGGTTTTATTTTAGTTAACAGAAATACTTTGGGATCAAAATTTTTTGTGTCGGAAAACTCAGGTGTCGGGATTGCACAAGTTCCACTGTATCTGGAAAACTGTTGTCTCATATATTGTTTGTTACTATTGAAAAAATTCAACTTAATGGCAGTTTAAATTTAAAAATTAATAGCCTGGTAAACATTTCACCTACAGTAAAAATTAATTTGGTCTATTGTGACCAGAATTGGTCTCAATATTTTTCTATCATGTCCTATATAAAATTTATATAAAAAAAACTTGTTGAGCATGTGCCATTTAAACATGTAAGCAATAAATACTTACCAGTATCTGTTATGTTTGTTTGTTCCCTTTTGGTAATTATGATTCTATTAACGATTGAACGTTTAATTTTGAAACATATCAGAATTGAACAGGTAATTCATCTTTCGACAGCATTTTTGACTTGGCATGTCATATGATGTTTTTTTAAGTGAAGTACAAAATATTGTTTAATGGACTGTAGTATTCTTCTGATGCAACTGTGGCTGCTAAATGTCAGTTATATTTGTGTATTGAAGTTTACGGTGGTCTAGAGGAGTGGGTTCATTGTGTTGTGGTTGGTGAGATTGTCTATCATTATTGTTGAAGTAAGGTGTAATCAAAAGCCGTAAATCGAAGGACAGACAACACAAGGGACAATGATCTACAAAACACTACACAGATTGAGCAACAAAAACTCTACTGAAAATGAGGGTGAACTCAGGTGCTCCAGAAGGGTAAGCAGTTCAGTTCCTGCTCAATTAGTGGCACCCGTCATGTTTAATTTTCTTTTCAATCATGTAAATCAAATTTACAGACAAAAAAACTATTCAAGTTTTTTTTGCTAGCTTTATATACTGTGATATCATTTATTTTTGCTGGTGTCAATTTTTAAGAATTGACAGAAACTGAGATGTTCATTGACGTTTGAATTTGTATTTTTAAAACTTACAAATGACTTCTCTTGTTATTTACGCCTTTTGTTGTGCACTAAATTTCCCCGATTTGATTGAACCAACGAAAAGTAGTAAGATAATGTGATGTTAACTTTAGTTCCAGAGGACCAGAAAGATATGTCTATGACCAGATTGTATTTCCAAGATGGACAACAATGTTACATAATGGATGCCAAATCTATGGGGAACATAGGGCGTTACCTCAATGTAAGTCTTTACAACAGATATTTTCAGTCAAGATGGTTTGGTTTGGTTTATGGTGTTTAATGCCACTTTCAACAATATTTCAGTTATATCGTGGTGGTCAGTTTTATTGGTGAAGGAAACCAGAGTACCCGGAGAAAACCACTGATCTGTTGTAAGTCACTGACAAACTTTATCACATAATGTTGTATCGAGTACACAGCGCCTGAGCGGGATTCGAACTCACAACATTAGTGGTGATTGACACTGATTGCACAGGTAGTCATAAATCCAACAACCATACGATCATGACCACGACAGCCCCTTTTTCTGTCAAGACAATGGTGTAGCAGTCTTGTTACCGTATATTTCATCATCTGTTTATAAACCTTCATCACAAACAATGGTATGGCAAAAATTTCGTGTAACTTTTTAAATTTTTGAAAATTTATGCCATTGTGGTACCATTAAGAGAACTTCAGTGAACTGGATACAATCCTTCACGAGTAGTAAGGAGAAATTTGTGTACAGGCCTTCTGATAAGGAGGGGTACCTGGTACTTTTTAGCTCACCTGACCCAAAGGGTCATGTGAGCTATTGCCATCACTTGGCGTCCGTCGTCGTCGTCCGTCCATCGTACGTCGTAAACTTTTTCAAAAATCTTCTCCTCTGAAAGTACTAGACCAATGGAAACCAAACTTGGTCTGAATCATTACTAGGGTGTCTAGTTTCAAAATTGTGTCCGGTGAAGCCGTGCACCAACCAACATGGCCGCTGTTACTAAAAATAGAACATATGGTAAAATTGCAGGTTTTTGGTAATAACTCAAAAACCGTTAATAATATCAAAAATCTGACATGGGGTAAAAATGATCAGCACATCAAGATCTACCTACCCTGCAATTTTGAAGTAAATCTGATTACCCATCTTGGAGTTATTGCCCTTTTTTCATCAAATTTGTAAAATTTTAATACTTTTCGTCTTATATTTCAAAAACTATAAGAGATAAAGGTTAACTTTAAATTGCAAAAATGTGCGGCATATCAAGATCTACCTACCCTGCAATTTTGAAGTTAATCCCATTGCTCATTTTGGAGTTATTTCCCTTTTTTCATCAAATTTTCAAAATTTTAATACTTTTCGTCCTTTATTTCAAAAACTATAAGAGACAGATGGTAAGTTGAAACTGCAAACATGTTCAGCATGTCAAGATCTACATACCCGGCAATTTTGAAGTAAATTTGATTACCCATCTTGGAGTTATTGCCCTTTTTTCATCATTTTTTTTTTTCATTTTAATACTTTTCGTCTTATATTTCAGAAACTATTTAGAGATAGATGTTAAGTTTATTGCAAAAATGTGCAGCATGTCAAGATCTACCTACCCTGCAATTTTGAAGTAAATCCCATTACCCATTTTGACCGATTATGCAAATTAGAAAAAAGGGGGGATGAAATTAAAAAAAAATCTTCTCTGAAACTACTGAGCCAATCTCAACCAAACTTTGCTGAAATGATCCTTAGGTGGTCCCCTTTCAAAATTGTGTCCGTCAGCACCGTCCTGTATCCAAGATGGCCGCCATTACTAAAAATATAAATTTCTTCAAATGGCCAAAACTGCTCTATTTTAAGCCAGAAAGTGCCCAAATTTGAAGTGTATAAGCATAATGATGAGCTTTTTAGCATATATTACGGGATTTTTTATGAACTTTGAACTTCTACCGATTTTGACCGATTATGCAAATTAGAAAAAAGGGGGGATGAAATTTTAAAAAAATCTTCTCCTCTGAAACTATTAAGCCAATCTCAACCAAACTTTGCTGAAATGATCCTTAGGTGGTCCCCTTTAAAAATTGTGTCCGTCAGCGCCGTCCTGTGTCCAAGATGGCCGCCATTACTAAAAATAGAAATTTCTTCAAATGGCCAAAACTGCTCTATTTTAAGCCAGAAAGTGCCCAAATTTGAACTGTATAAGCATAATGATGAGCTTTTTAACATATATTACGGGATTTTTTATGAACTTTGAACTTTTACCGATTTTGACCGATTATGCAAATTAGAAAAAGGGGGATGAAATTAAAAAAAATCTTCTCCTCTGAAACTACTGAGCCAATCTCAACCAAACTTTGCTGAAATGATTCTTGGGTGGTCCTCTTCCAAAATTGTGTCCGTCAGCGCCGTCCTGTGTCCAAGATGGCCGCCATTACTAAAAATAGAAATTTCTTCAAATGGCCAAAACTGCTCTATTTTAAGCCAGAAAGTGCCCAAATTTGAACTGTATAAGCATAATGATGAGCTTTTTAACATATATTACGGGATTTTTTATGAACTTTGAACTTTTACCGATTTTGACCGATTATGCAAATTAGAAAAAAGGGGGGATGAAATTTAAAAAAAATCTTCTCCTCTGAAACTACTGAGCCAATCTCAACCAAACTTTGCTGAAATGATCCTTAGGTGGTCCCCTTTCAAAATTGTGTCCGTCAGCGCCGTCCTGTATTCAAGATGGCCGCCATTACTAAAAATATAAATTTCTTCAAATGGCCAAAACTGCTCTATTTTAAGCCAGAAAGTGCCCAAATTTGAACTGTATAAGCATAATGATGAGCTTTTTAACATATATTACGGGATTTTTTATGAACTTTGAACTTTTACCGATTTTGACCGATTATGCAAATTAGAAAAAGGGGGATGAAATTAAAAAAAATCTTCTCCTCTGAAACTACTGAGCCAATCTCAACCAAACTTTGCTGAAATGATTCTTGGGTGGTCCTCTTCCAAAATTGTGTCCGGCATTTCAGAACACCGACCAAGATGGCCACCACAGCCGAACTTAATTTAACATGAGACCCTATGGGAAATTCCCATAAAAATATTTTTGTCTGAAACCATTTGCTCAATAAGAACAAAATTTTGATGAAATAGTCATTGGATGGTTCTCTTCCAAAAATGTGTCTGGCGGTTCGACCCTTCTATCCATTTTTTTTTTTTTACCTGCAATTTTGAAGTAAATCTGATTACCCATCTTGGAGTTCTCGACCTTTTTTCATCAAATTTATAAAAAAAAAAAAAAATACTTTTCGTCTTATATTTAAAAAACTATAAGAGATAAAGGTTAAGTTTAAATTTCAAAAATTTGCAGCATGTCAAGATCTTCCTACCCTGCAATTTTGAAGTAAATCCAATTACCCATTTTGGAGTTATTGCCCTTTTTTCATCAAAATGTTCTCAATTTTAATACTATCATCTTATATCTCAAAAACTATTAGAGATAGAGGGAAAGTTTAAACTGCAAAAATGTTCAGCATGTCAAGATCTACAAAAAATTTCCCACAGTTAAAAATGTGCGACAGCTGTGAAGAGTTATTCCTCTTGAAATGCATATTTTTGTTGACTCGCTGCTTTTGGTTACTCAAATAATCAAAGGGAAGCAACTCTATTACAAAATGTGAAGTAGGAAAAGCTAAATTTTGAGAATCATTGACATATATGTTTTTTTACAGCAATTTTGATAACTTACATTAAAGGGGGAACCCCTGCCCACATTTTTTTGTAGAAGGGGTCTGCAATGACGATTTTTTTTACTGAAGTTATCAAGTTTTATTGACTGATGTTGTTATTATACCCAGGTGAGCTATACAGGCTCCTGGGAGCCTCTAGTTTCATTTTACTATGGTAATTGATACCTCCTAATGTCAAAGAGTGTTGTACAAGATATTCATTAGAAATGTTCAAATTTTAATAAAAGTACCGCCTGTAAATAGTGAAGTACCGGTAGACTTGAAAAATATTGAAAGCCCTGTGTGTGACAGTTGATTGTCTAAGATCGTCATAGCTCTTACATCTGTTACTTACAAGGGAGACTATCGGGGATATAGTTTTACTTCTATATTTGTGTTGAATATAAGCTCATAACTAAGTCAAGCTTGCTTATACTTTAATGTATAATTTATAAAATTGAAAGGTTATATTTTCATTCCGAAAGTAGAGACTATAAAATGTGCAAAGAATCAGGATAATGTGTGCGAATGTTAGTGACCAGTAAACCACTGTTTTAGTGAGCTAACAATATAAAATTCCACCCAAGTGTGTTGGTCTAGTACAAAGCAGATATCATCAATCATCATCATCCCATCGAAATGTAACTTGTTCTCGCCATGATAGAGTTGTAAAAATGCTCACTTGGCGATAAACCTAACAGTCCGTAAAAAAAAATTCCAGGAAAATATTTCATTCTTGTGCAATTTACGTACAGTAAATATTGTTTTATTGTGTACCTTCAATTCTGTCTATATTTTGATAGAAGATGACTTTTACAATGTATTTTTTTTGTTTTCTATTACAGCATAGCTGTACACCCAATGTATTTGTACAGAATGTGTTTGTTGATACTCATGATCTCAGATTCCCCTGGGTAACATTTTGGGCTGGACAGTAAGTAATATCTAATAAGATTTAATTAATTTCCCCGGCATAGCATTTTTGGGATGACCAAATTTGCATATATCTTTGAAATATTTTTATTAAATATTTTGAGAAAGGCAATAAGTATAATTTGATTTTTTTTTGTTAAATGAAAAATAAACAGACGTGATAGCATGTTTGAGATATATAGAATCTAACAGCGGGGAGAGTACAAGATAGGGAGATCTCCGACACCCAAGTGTTTGATTTTATTTCTCACTAAACACCTAATTGTTTTTGTTTACATTTCATCGAGCGTTTTCCCGCAATTTATTTTTCGGTTGCTGAAGTAAATATTCGAATTATCCATATGCAACCGTATCTCGGCAGTATTTCAAATGTATTTCATCATAAAGTACAATGTATTTAATAAATATATTATAAATGTTACTACAAAAGAGATAAATACCTGTAAACAAAATATTTGAATTTGGTCAAAGGGAGGTAATTCCTTTCTTTACGTTAGTTACTAACAAGGGAGAACACTCTATTATTTACTCAAAGTAAACAAAC
Organism: Bathymodiolus brooksi; assembly: GCA_963680875.1. Lineage (NCBI taxonomy): Eukaryota > Metazoa > Mollusca > Bivalvia > Mytilida > Modiolidae > Bathymodiolus > Bathymodiolus brooksi. The sequence continues at coordinate 69,399,472 of OY804585.1, read as the reverse complement.
ATTGACTGGAAGAGAGCCTGAAAAAAAGAATCAAACACCGTGAAAGGTGCACGTTAGCTAGCAGAATATCATACATAAATGAATTTAAAAATACTTATGTAGTAGAATCGTGGTTAATTGTTTATTTTAAAAAGGAAAAGCATGGAGAATTGGGGGGCAGTTGACATAAACTGTACAGCATGCATTTGCCGGTAAAACGCCCTTGATTTTTTTGTCTTGCACTAGTGCAAGATAAGAAAATCTCACATCGCTAAAAATAGGAACTGGTCTGTTTCAAAAGTGAGAAAAAAGTGTCCTACTGAAAAAAAGTAAAAATTGTACATTGTTCAAAAACAAAAAGAGAAAAAATATTATGCAATGATGTGTGAACTTTGCAGTATAAAGGATTTTCTTGTCCATTGAGTTTTACCTCTGTTATGCCTCTTTGGACTTAGAAATTTTGAGACAATTCAATATGCACTTTGTCATCGCAAATTCTCCTACATGATTAATCAGAAGTTCATGAAACTTTGTACATTGCAAGATCCTAATATGAAGATGTGCACATTAGTAGAATATCCCATTCCATTGAGTTTTACCCCTGTTATGCTTCTTTGGACTTAGAAATTTTGAGACAATTCACCATGCACTTTGTCATAAGTCTCCCGCATGCTTAATGAGATGTTTGTGAAACTTAGTATATTGCGAGATCCTAATATGAAGATGTGCACATTAGTAGTCTATCCTGGTCCATTGAGTTTTTCCAGAGTTATGCCCGTTTGGACTTGGAAATTTGATACAATTCACCGTGCACTTTGTCATCACAACTCCTCCCACATGCTTAATGAGATGTTTGTGAAACTTATTATATTGCAAGATCCTAATATGAAGATGTGCACATTAGTAGCATATCCCGGTCCATCAAGTTTTCCCAGAAATATGAGTCTAAAAGTTGTGTTCCAAATATGTTTTGGCTCAATTAAGATGATGGGGATGCGGGGGGTGTTATTCCCGCGTAGCGGACAGTTAAGTTATTCCAATTATGTATCAAAGCGGGATTCCTGCATTCAGCAGTACCTCTAGTTAACCCAAGAATATTATATTTACAGAGGCCAGAAGGCCTCTGTAAATATATTATTCTTGGGTTAATGAATCCTGGTATCAATCAAATTGAAAGTCATTCATTTGTTTTATTATACGACACATTTTATGCCTTGCTTTCACCCTTAAAATAAGCTTTTATCACAAAATTTCTTTGGTTTAGCTTGGTGCAAGACATTAGAATGTTATATTCACTGTGCATTACGTAGTGTGAGGTGAATATAACGTTTTATCAAAGAACGTTACTTGGGACGTCAGCCAATCAGAAAAGACATTATCTGAAGTCATATAATAATCTTGTTTGTTGTTCCAAGAAAATACAAGAAATCTTGTCAGTAGTATTCATTTAATAGCCTTTTAAACAGTATTAGAAAATTAGTCCAATTCTATAGTACCACAGGTTGTATGGTTCCGTGTATTCACATGCTATTTCAATTCTATTTGGCACCATATTTTCAATTTAACTACCACAGTACCATAGGACCCTGATATATATGTAGTATGCAAAAAAAACACACAGACAAAATTTAAAGTTCAAATCCACTGTTTTGTTTTTGTATAATAGAATATTAGATGTCGTTATTAAGTTCACTGTTGGCAAAAATTGGAAAAATTACTGATTCAAGCTATATTTACATGAATTTTTTTCTTTTTTTTTTCGCATTCTCAATTTTATAAAATTGACAACTCTCTCAACAAAATATATACAACATAAAGCAAATTACAATATATATATATATATATATGTCTGAAAATTAAACCAAACAGTGTTAGAATTAGATTTTAGAGCTGTCAAATTTTTGTTCTTCCCCCAACGGGATTTGAACCCACACCATTGATACACTGCAGCACCATTCGTTTAGCCTTACGTCCAGCGCCCTAGACCACTCGACCACATATATATATAAAAACAATGAATGTCAATTGTTAAGCCACGATGAAAGGTAAAACTATCAAATATATCAAAACCATAAAGACAATGAATACTTAAAAGAAATTTGTACTTTACCTTTTCACCATGGCTTAACTAATGACATTCGCTGGGTTTTTATATTACATATTTTTAGCCATCTCACAACATATTCTTATATTACATATTTTTAGCCATTTCACAACATATTGTTTTATTATATGACTTCAGATAATGTCTTTTCTGATTGGCTGACGTCCCTAGTAACATTCTTTGATAAAACGTTTTATTATACTTCACTATCTTTTTTTCTTTATAAAAACATGACAGTAATTTTGCTATTGCATCCTAAAATCAACTGCATGACTATTCCCCCGGTGGTGCCGGTCAAAAATTTTAGGACTATTCCCCTCTGTGGTAATTTCAGCAATCATATTTCCCGGACTTTTCTAAGTCATTCATCTCATTGGTTTAAATTAAATGACGTCATGCAAGTCCTCTGACTTTTTCATTGCGCGAGCTAAGCTACCGAGACGGATTAAATTAAACGACGTCATAAACTTTGAACGCAAAGACGTTGATTATTGATTATATACACCGTTACGTTGCCATATATTCCAGAACGTAACGATAAAACGTTACATAACGTTGCGTGTTTTCACGACATCTCTATTGGAGTATATATTTACTCTATCAATTACGAATTGTGTTTTTGCTTATATAACTCTTTTATCAAGGTTTGTCAAAAACGACAAAAATGTCGCCTTGGCGTTCTAACGATAAACGACAAAAATATCGCTTTGGCGCTGAAGGGTTAAAGAATTTGTATATAAGGGAATGATCTATCATCCTCTGTTGGAGGACAAAGTCAATATCCATACAAAAAAGAACGAACTAATTAAAAAATGTTTTTTTTATATTAATTTCTTCTTCAAATGCACACACATGAAAATGTATTAGTTTTAAAAAGCATTAATAAAGTAGACTAGAAATGCATCAGAAAAGAACCTACAATTTAGAATTTTGAATTGCACAGTTGTTCAGTATAATAAAACACTTGATATTCGGGTAATATAACTTTTTTTGTCCCCTCTGTATCAACTTTGTCCTCGGCGTTGACTCGGACAATACCGGAAGTTGGTACCTTGAGTACAATAAAAGTGCTATTACCCTCATACCCAGTCAATAAGTGTATAATACTCACCTCGCGCGATGTAGCGCACAGTGAATATAATATTTATTTACCTCACACGACTTAACGCGAGGTGAATATAACATTCTAACGTCTTGCACCACGCTAAACCAAAGAAAACGTCATAATAATAGCTTATTTTAAGGATGAAAGAAACATATGAAATGTGTCGTATAATAAAACAATTAATGACTTCCAATTCGATGGATACCAGGATTTATTATGCGACTTCAGATGATCTCTTTTTTGATTGGCTGACGTCCCTAGTAACGTTCTTTGATCAAACGTTATATTCACCTCGTGCTACGTAACGCGTGGTGAATATAATATTTATTCACCTCGCGCAACGTAACGCGCGGTGAATATTTTAAGGGTGAAAGCAATATATAAAATGTGTCATATAATAAAACAATTAATGACTTTCAATTTGATGGATACCAGGATTTATTAACCCAAGAATAATATATTTACCTCGGTCCTCTGTAAATATAATGTTCTTGGGTTAATAAATCCTTGTATCCACCTCATTAAAAGTCATTAATTGTATAATATTACATATTTGTATCTTATATTTATAGATATATAAGGGCAGGAACAGAACTCACATGGGATTATAATTATGAAGTTGGAAGTGTGCCAGGAAAAATTTTGTACTGTTATTGCGGCTCGTCAGAATGCCGTGGAAGATTATTATAATGTTATTTTGTAATTTATGAAAGTTTCTTGATACTTTTGATTATATAAGGTGTAAGCGCTTTGCAGATCTATATATTCATACAAACTCTTTAAATTTTTGCAAGTACTTTCAGAATTAGGAGTTGTGTGGTCGTGATCATATGATAGTTGGATTTACAACTACTTGTGCAATAAGTGCCTATCACCTTAAAAGTTGCGAGTTCTCATCCCGCTCATGATGAGGTGTACTTGATGCAATTTTATGCGATTAAGTTTGTCAGTGACTTGCGACAGGTCTATGGTTTTTTCTGAGTACTACGGTTTCCTCCACCAATATAACTGAAATATTGTTGAAAGTGGCATTAAACATCATAACCCAAACCCCTAAAATATATAAAAGCAATTGTTGTTTACTTTATAAGATGTAAGATATTTCAATTTGCATTAAATAAAAATAGATTTTTTTTCCCCGATACATTTCGTTATTGTTTAATCTTTCAAAACATGTTGAATTAAAAAAAAAATATGTTTCTTTAAATAAATGTTGTTCTGTTGGCCATTTTATGTGGTACTTAATTTAAGTTTTGCATCTTTATCTCAAGTTTCTCCATGTTATTTTCTTCTGTAACATGCAACAAAATTTAGGAGTGAATCCAGGCTTTGTGGTCATAAAACTTTTGAGCATTAGTTTCTAATCATACTAAAAAAAAACAGTCTATTGGTAAGACTGCATAAAATAAATACTTTGTTCTGATTGGACACTAAAAAACAGCCAATTGTAAGACTGCATAAAATATATACTTTGTTCTGAGTGGACATTGAAAAACAGCCAATTGTAATACTGCATAAAATTAATACTTTATTCTGATTGGACATTAAAAAATAGCCAATTGTAAGACTGCATAAAATTAATACTCTGTTCTGATTGGACTTTAAAAACAGACAATTGTAATACTGCATAAAATAAATACTTTGTTCTGATTGGACATTAAAAAACAGCCAATTATTATACTGCATAAAACACATACTTTGTTCTGATTGGACAATTTTGGAGTATCTACAAGTACCAAAATCGTACTTAAAAGTATTATGACCACAAGTCTAAGTCTTCAAGAAGGGTTGCCATACCTTGTTTTATTAAAATTCATTGGTGTAATGTAAAAAGAAGTTATATTGTATTATGTGTATGACTGACATGTTACTCTAGAAATTGTGTATACTGGTATTATGTTGATATAATGCAGGCTTCAACTCTACAGGTATTGAATGGGGATTATAAACCTGAACTAGGTTTTTTTTCTCCAGAGATTTTGGGAGCAAAAAGGGATGAAGATAATGCACCAATGCGGGTAATATTATATAAGGCCGTTTATGGTAACTTTCATGGATGTTGAAAAATGTATGAAAATTTTCATGAGTATAAATTTTGTTTATCCATTTCAAGTTGTTATGTTTTCTTATATTGATATCTTTGGTGAAACGAGCAAACTGTTTTCCAGTTGAAAATATGTATATGAACAGAATATCAGTTCAGAGCAGAAATCAGCTATTTCAGTGAAATAATGTTATTCTGTTAAAATTGCAGCTAAGAACTGTACTTGGGTACAATTCAATCTTCATTGCTTGTAAATATCGGAATCGTACAAATGTCATCTTGTGTTGTAATATTCTTTTGGCAGCTGTCGGTCACATGATCATTATTTTGTTCATGCTTTAATCAATATATGTACATGTATGTATCTAATGTTGTCAATGATTTACAACTGTATTTGTCTATATGATATTCTATTAAATTTTTAATAAGATTTTACGTTTTAATGATTTTTTTATTCTTCGAATGTTGACAAACTTGTCATACCAATAAATGTCAGTTAAGGATTAAAACTTCTTCAATTTGATTACAGTCAAACCTGTATATAAAAAAGCCACTCAAAGGAACCTGAAAATGTGCCCATTATGAGCAGTTTCCCTTTATGTACAGGTTAAAATTATATGCACTATTCATTAATGGGAAAAATGAGACTTCCCTTTTTTAGACGGTGATTTGTTATATAGAAATACCCTTTAAAGCAGGTTTGGCTGTATTTGTCATCATCTATAGAACTGCATTGGTGGTCCTTGAGTGTAGCAGATCATGGGTTTGAGTTCTGGTATTGTCAAACCAAACACTGTAAAATTGGTATTTGATGCTTCTCTATTAAGCACACAACATTCAAATCAAATAAGTTTTATTTAAAGTCGAAATATCAATAACACATAACATAAGCTCTAGTGAGCTTTTGAATCGACTATTACATAAAAAGCACATACAAGTATAACATAACTTTACAAGCACATATTACATGACATCACAAAGCAAAACAACTAAAACAACATGCATGCATAGACATTTGCATAAAACATAAGCTCATGTATACATAGTCATACATAAAAGCAAACTTATGCATACATAAAACACAGTTACATATAAAATTAATCAGAACTGAATCTAAAAGCATAAAAGCATAAGCTCATGTATACATAGACATACATAAAAGCAATCTCATGCATACATAAATAGTTACATATAAAATTTATCAGAACTGAATCTAAAAGCATAACACATAAGCTCATGCATATATAGACGTACATAAAAGCAAACTCATTCATACATAAATACAGTTTCATATAAAATTAATCAGAACTGAATCTAAGAGCATAATAGCAGATCAGGATAGGGTAATATTAAAACTATTAAAACTATATAGCACTAAGTACACAAAGCATAACAAGACAAACTGTTTACACGCAAGCACTACAATGGCATGAGCCACCATTCCAGGTATTCAATAATTTTGAAAATTGATTTAAGTTTTGTTCTAATCTAATATGGTTTGGTAGCTCATTCCATAGTTTGGTTGAAAAATAACGGAATGATTTCAGACCATACCTTGTTGTTTTTACAGATGGTACATCAGCTGTGTTTTCGTATCTAAAGGAATAATTATGTTTTTTAATATTTACTAAATCATGTAAATAAATAGGGCTTTCTTTATGTATAATTTTAAATGTTTCAATTGCTATACTTCTTAATCTTCTAACTTTAAGTGATGGCATTTTTGATTTTTCCAGTAATTCTTCATAATTTAAAACATAGTCATTATAAATAAACCTGAGTGCCCTTTCTTGAATTTTTTCCATTTTCTTAGTATTTTTCTCACTGCAAAAATGCCATGTTACAGGACAATAATTGAAGTTGGATAATATAAATGAATAGTAAATAGTTAGTCGACCTAGCTTATTTAAATATCTACCAATTCTTTTCAAAACATTAAGTTGACGAGCAGATTTTTTACAAATTTCTGATATATGCTTATCAAAATTTAATTCATAATCTATTGTAACACCAAGAAGTTTAACATGTTCTTCACACTTTATCTTGCTACCATTTAAATCAAAGCAAATCTGTTCTTTAAAGGTTTTCTTGCCTATTGCCAAAGCTTGGAATTTGTCTGGATTAGCTTGCATTAAATTGTTTGCAAACCAATCCAGCATTTTTTGACTGTCACTCTCTAATTTTGAAATAACATTTTTTAGATCATGATCGGCATAAGATAAAGTGTTATCGTCTGCATAATTATATATAGTACTAAAATCAACAGAATAAAAGATGTCATTAATAAAAATATTAAAGAGAATGGGACCCAAAATTGAGCCCTGTGGCACACCTTTATACACTGTTTTAAAAGAGCTACAAATATTTGTTACCTTTACACATTGTTTTCTACCAGACAAATAGCTGTTTAATAAATTTATAGACTTTTCTGATAGACCATATGCTTCAAGTTTCAATAAAATGAGGTCATGTGGGAGACAGTCAAAAGCCTTTGATAAATCCATTAAGATAGCTGCTATATATTTGTTTTCATCCAAAGCTTTTTTCCAGTCTTCAATAATTTTTAGTAAGGCAGTTTGACATCCGAAACCTTTCCTAAAAGCTGATAATGATGGATGAAAATGAAAATTGAAAAAATCTGTTAATTGGTCAAAAATAGCTCTTTCAACAAATTTTGATATTGTTTGCAAAACACTTACTGGACGATAATTTCCTTTCTCTAAAATATTATTTTTCTTGAAGAGCGGTCTAACCTGTGCTGTCTTGAGTTTATCTGGAAAAATTGATACATCAATACACTTATTAATAAAAAATGTAATTGGTTCTACAATACAAGGCATAGATAGCTTCAGTATTTTTGGTGATATCCCATCGTAACCTGTAGCTTTCTTAATATTCAATTTGTTTATTTGCTTACTAACAAAATTAGAGCTTACCGGTTTAAAATTTAGATCATCAGTAATCAGCTTATTTTCTTTGATCATACATACACTAGGATGCTCTTTATTTACAATAACATTTGTATTACCAATATTTTTTGCTACGTTGATGAAAAAGTCATTGAAAACTTCAGATACCTTTGCTGGATCATTTATAATCTCACCATTTTCACTTAATGTGATATGATTATTACTACTACTGCCTTTCTTTGACAAAAATGGCTTTATAGTTGGCCAAAAATCAGATGATTTTGGTCCTCCAACACATCTCTCAAAAAAATAGTTTTGGATAGATTTCTTTTTAACTTTATTAACATGATTTCTTTGCTTTCTATAATTTTCCCAGTTTACTTTAGATCTATTTTTCAAAAATTTATTGTGGAGCATTCTCTTTTTGTAAATTTCTTTTCTTAAGGTTTTATTCATAAATGGTGCTGGAGTTTGAACTGGTTTTCTTTTCTTCAATGGGATATGTTTATTTACAACTTCAAGATAAGATTTTTCAAAAATTTCATATGTAGAGTTTATATCTGATTCATTTCCTATATTTACATAATCAATTTTTTCTAGATCTTCAACATACTTTTCATGATCAAAGTTTTTATAGCTTCTATAAGTTATATAGTCTCTATTTATTTTTGGTATCCTGCCTTTGATTTGGGTTGATACTATATTGTGCACATCACTGAGTCCGCAGTTAAAGTTTGTAGTATTTTGGCAGTGACTTGGTTTGTTGGTAAGTATAACATCAATTAAGGTAGGTGATGCATTTTTAGTGAAGCAAGTCTCTTTTTTTACTAAGTTACTATAATCAAATATGTCACATACTGATTGTAGTGGTGATGATTTTTCTCTGTCCTGCATATTGTAATTAAGGTCACCAAGCACAAGAACATTTTCATAATTTAAGGATGCTTTGTCAAAAGTGTTTGTGAAATCCTCTATGAATTTATCATCTTTCATAGATGGGGGTCTATATAATCCACATATAAGCCATTTTTTGTCATTGAAATTTATTTCTGTAAATATAGATTCTATTTCTTTGCATTCAAGTTTTACCTTCCTGTCGCATGCAAGATCAGATCTTACATCTTAGGTAGCAAGAACAAATACAGGTTGGCTCTGAATCAGAATAAAGTGTCAGAGTGGAGCAACATGTCTACCCACAGACTGTTGATTGAGTGAGCTAGTATTTTAAAAATCCAACAAAGCGTGTTTATCTAGTGCAAGGCGAACACGGTTTCTAGCAGTGTTCCTGTTACTCGATCTTTAGTTTTATATGTATGTTTTGTAGTTCGTTGTTTGTCCTTTTTCTTTTTGGCCACTGTGTTGTCTGTCCTTCGATATACAGATTTTGATTACCCCTTTGATATCTTCAAACTCTTCTTATTATCATCTTTCTAAATGTTACTTGTTTTCACCATGAAAAAAATTGTTCACATGGCATTAAACAACAATCATTCACTCATTTACTCTTCTATAGATAATTTGATTAAGAAATAAATCATGGAAGCCAGAATGTGTTGGGAGTTTTAACATGGATTGGAGGATATTAGTATTTTATCCCGAGCCAGAAGCAAAGGATAAAGCTAATATCTGCCAACCCATGTTAAAACTCAAAACACATTCTGGCTTCCATGATTTATTTTAATTCTGATATGTCTAAGAGTACAAATATGGTAGTATACTTTGATTGGAAGACGGTAATTTATATTTACGTTTGCGGAAAATATCGCACACAATTTATGCTGCCAATGGAAAAGTCCGTCACATTCACCGGCGCATGTGCTAATGAGATTATACCGAATGGATAACTTGCTCGTTTGTTTACAAAGCGAAAGAAAGAGGTCATGTTAGAATTCCAAATAATTATTGAAAGACTCCTTTATACCAATATTTATTATATTCTATGCATATAGCATTTTGAACTTGTACCAATAATAAAGATTAAGTTCAAATTAATAGGTTTGGACACCAACATATTCCCAAAATAATTTGATGTGAATTTACAATGTTCATAGCATAATTAGACAGACTTCCGTGTTCGATTGTTATGAGTAATTGATTCCAGGGTAAGACGTTTAAATAATGTGTCTCACACAAATGTGTACAATTTTATGAGTCTTTGGAATTCAACGCTACATTATTTCTAATGGGACTGTATAATTCACGACTATGAATGCCAAAGAATGTTTTAATGTAATTTATTGAAACCAAGGTCAGTCACTCTCAGCCACAGGATCTCTTAGTGGATTTTGATTATCTTGTTAAAGCCCTTTGGTTTCCTTGCTCCCAAGGTCTTTTCAATTATTTTGCTTTCCAATCTTTTTACTCAAGAAATTAAAGTAGAAATCTACTTACAGAAAACTGAAGTCAACTGTCTAAAATACTAAAAGAAAATTCCTCCAATTCTGTATAGCTCGTCAATATGGAAAATACGTTTTCGTATCTTCCTCTACGCCACTATTTTATCGGCCAAATATTATGGAATATCGGCAAATGCTTCAAAATGTCTTGCAGATGAACAATTTATGTTACATACATTCTCGCCGCCATAACAGTAGTAAAGACAGTGATGACGTTGTGACATTGTGACGTTAACAACCAGGGGACAAGTAAAGGTAGGTTAATCTATCTTCAAACCGTGGCGCGTTGAGGGATTTATTTATTTGCTAAACAAATTACAAATTACAAACAAACAAAAAGACAATAAAAGATGTTGTTTGTTTTATGGTGTTTAACGCCATTTTCAACAATATTTAAGTTATATCGTGGTGGTCAGTTTTATTGGTGGAGGAAACCGGAGGACCCGGATAAAACCACTGCCGTGCCGCAAACACTGACTAACTTTATCACAGTAGATTACTATTTGAACATTTGTTGTCATCAGTGGCGGACTGGCCTACCGGGATACCGGGACATTTCCCGGTGGGCCCCAAAGTGATGGTCCATCACTTTATAAATAACCCAAAAAAGTAAAAACTAACAAAAAATCAAACAAATATTGCGTAGATGCTGGGAAGATTTAAATAAGGCTTCTTTGATGCTATAATTTCCTTTGACTACGTTTTGAGATTAAGTGGGTCCTTTTGACTGAGCCCCTTTACAAGTTTTCCCGGTAGAAATTTTCGACCCAGTCCGCCACTGGCCATGTTGTCATAGATTAGAATTAATAAAAACGTAGATATCTAATTTAGTGCGATCCGATATTTTACTATTTTGCCTTCTTTCTTTTGAACTTTCTTTCCTAAATTCTCAGCCAGTTTGTTACGAGTGCTTAGACTCTTCAGATTAGTACTATTGCGGTTACATTTTTGACCCAATTTGTCCCCTGGTTGTTAACGTCACAATGTCACAACGTCATCACTGTCTTTACTACTGTTATGGCGGCGAGAATGTATGTAACATAAATTGTTCATCTGCAAGACATTTTGAAGCATTTGCCGATATTCCATAATACTTGGCCGATAAAATAGTGGCGTATAGGAAGATACGAAAACGTATTTTCCATATTGACGAGCTATACAGAACTGGAGGAATTTCCCGTAAGTATTTTAGACGGTTGACTTCAGTTTTCTATGTACCAAACCAAGTTGTTCCTAGAATAGGTGCACAACTTCCATACAGTAATGCATTATCTACTGTTACTGTTGAACAAAAACATCAAAAGTTCAAAAGAATGAAGGCAAAATAGTAAAATATCGGATTGTAAAAAGACGAAAAACAACAGAAATCGAACAGAACAGTGTTCAATCTTCAGAGTCGGCACCATCAACTCGGCGAGCAACTGAAACTCCAGAAAGGGTAGTCGGATTGTTGGCAGCTATTCCCAAGTTAGAGGGTGATAATAAAGATATGAAAGAAGACAATATTCATGTAGATATGGAAGAAGACAATATAGATATGGAAGAAGCTCTTACATACAGAAAAAGACCATATCGTTGTGTAGAAAGACCAGAAACAACAGATACAGAAAATAGCAGTGATTCTTCAGAATCGATACCATCACTGGCATCAGCTATAGTTCAGCGAACAAATATCAATGAAAGGGTAGACAGGTTGTCGCTAGCTATTCCCAAATTAGATGGTGATAATATAGATCTGGAAGAAGACAATGTAGAAATGGAAGAAGAGAATAGTATTACATATAGAAAAAGGTCATATATGTGTGTAAACAGACCAGAAATAACAGATACCGAGCAGAGAAATGAATCTTCAGAGTCGGCAACATCAACTCGGCGATTAAATATCAATGAAAGGGTAACCAGGTTGCTGGCAGCTGTACACAGATTCGAATGTGACAATTTATATATGGAAGAAGACAATATAGATATAGAAGAAGACAATATAAATATAGAAGAAGACAATATTCCTACGTGCAGTAAAAGGCCAGAAACAACAGATACAGAAAATAGTAGTGATTCCTCAGAATATAGTTGTAATTCTTCAGAATATAGTAATAATTCTTCAGAATATAGTAGTAATTCTTCAGAATATAGTAATAATTCTTCAGAATATAGTAGTAATTCTTTAGAATATAGTAATAATTCTTCAGAATATAGCAGTGATTCTTCAGAATATAGCAGTGATTCTTCAGAATATAGTAGTGCTTCTTCAGAATATAGTAATAATTCTTCAGAATATAGTAGTAATTCTTTAGAATATAGTAATAATTCTTCAGAATATAGTAGTAATTCTTCAGAATATAGTAGTGCTTCTTCAGAATATAGTAATAATTCTTCAGAATATAGTAGTAATTCTTTAGAATATAGTAATAATTCTTCAGAATATAGTAGTAATTCTTCAGAATATAGTAGTGCTTCTTCAGAATATAGTAATAATTCTTCAGAATATAGTAGTAATTCTTTAGAATATAGTAATAATTCTTCAGAATATAGCAGTGATTCTTCAGAATATAGCAGTGATTCTTCAGAATATAGTAGTGCTTCTTCAGAATATAGTAATAATTCTTCAGAATATAGTAGTAATTCTTTAGAATATAGTAATAATTCTTCAGAATATAGTAGTAATTCTTCAGAATATAGTAGTGCTTCTTCAGAATATAGTAATAATTCTTCAGAATATAGTAGTAATTCTTTAGAATATAGTAATAATTCTTCAGAATATAGCAGTGATTCTTCAGAATATAGCAGTGATTCTTCAAAATCGATACCATCAGTTGTAGTTCAACGAGGAAATATCAATGAAAGGGTAACCAGGTTGCTGGCAGCTGTACACAAATTCGAATGTGAAGAAGACAATATAGATATAGAAGAAGACAATATAAATATAGAAGAAGACAATATTCCTACATGCAGTAAAAGGCCAGAAACAACAGATACAGAAAATAGTAGTGATTCCTCAGAATATAGTAGTAATTCTTCAGAATATAGTAATAATTCTTCAGAATATAGTAGTAATTCTTTAGAATATAGTAATAATTCTTCAGAATATAGCAGTGATTCTTCAGAATATAGCAGTGATTCTTCAGAATATAGTAGTGCTTCTTCAGAATATAGTAATAATTCTTCAGAATATAGTAGTAATTCTTTAGAATATAGTAATAATTCTTCAGAATATAGCAGTGATTCTTCAGAATATAGCAGTGATTCTTCAGAATATAGTAGTGCTTCTTCAGAATATAGTAATAATTCTTCAGAATATAGTAGTAATTCTTTAGAATATAGTAATAATTCTTCAGAATATAGTAGTAATTCTTCAGAATATAGTAGTGCTTCTTCAGAATATAGTAATAATTCTTCAGAATATAGTAGTAATTCTTTAGAATATAGTAATAATTCTTCAGAATATAGCAGTGATTCTTCAGAATATAGCAGTGATTCTTCAAAATCGATACCATCAGTTGTAGTTCAACGAGGAAATATCAATGAAAGGGTAACCAGGTTGCTGGCAGCTGTACACAAATTCGAATGTGAAGAAGACAATATAGATATAGAAGAAGACAATATAAATATAGAAGAAGACAATATTCCTACATGCAGTAAAAGGCCAGAAACAACAGATACAGAAAATAGTAGTGATTCCTCAGAATATAGTAGTAATTCTTCAGAATATAGTAATAATTCTTCAGAATATAGTAGTAATTCTTTAGAATATAGTAATAATTCTTCAGAATATAGCAGTGATTCTTCAGAATATAGCAGTGATTCTTCAGAATATAGTAGTGCTTCTTCAGAATATAGTAATAATTCTTCAGAATATAGTAGTAATTCTTTAGAATATAGTAATAATTCTTCAGAATATAGTAGTAATTCTTCAGAATATAGTAGTGCTTCTTCAGAATATAGTAATAATTCTTCAGAATATAGTAGTAATTCTTTAGAATATAGTAATAATTCTTCAGAATATAGTAGTAATTCTTCAGAATATAGTAGTGCTTCTTCAGAATATAGTAATAATTCTTCAGAATATAGTAGTAATTCTTTAGAATATAGTAATAATTCTTCAGAATATAGCAGTGATTCTTCAGAATATAGCAGTGATTCTTCAAAATCGATACCATCAGTTGTAGTTCAACGAGGAAATATCAATGAAAGGGTAGCCAGGTTGTTGGCAACTGTACCCACATTAGAAGGCGACAATATGGAAATGGAAGAAGACAATAGTTTTACAAACAGAAAAAGAAAGTATCAGTCTGTACAAAGACAAGAAACAACAGGTGCTGATCAGAGAAGTAAACATTCAGTATCGATACCAGCAAGTGTAATTGAGCAAGAATATAATGACGCTATGGAAAGAGTAGCCAGATGGATATTGGCTATACCTAACTTCGAAAGTGACACTATGGATATGGAAGAAGATATTATTGAAATGGAAAAATAGAACATTATACCAGAACATATGCACATATAGTTGTTATACCCACATTCGAAAGTGACCATATAGAAGTATGCAAGAAGATAATATTGCAGGACACGAGAACATGTGTACATATTAATACAAGAATTGTGTAATAAATAAACCATTCGGACATTCCATTGGAGCTTTATGTGATTACAAATGTATATAATAATACTATATATATACAGCAATAAATTAATTTTGCATTTATTAATTTCTGTCTTCTATCTTTATTATTGACCGATTGGGTACCAGAGTCTGTCAAGCGTACACATCTTATGAACGGAAACAAGAAAAACATCACAAGCTCATCACTGTAACTGGATGATAGGTGATAGAAATCACAGAAAAAAAAACCCCAATTAGTTGTAAAAGGTAAAAAAAAAACAAACACAAAAACCCACAGATGCCCCCCTCCCTCCGATGTTTGTCATTTATTGGCAAAGATACTTGTAATTTCTACTAAAAATGTAGTAGGATGTTTGATTACAAGATTTCTGTTGTTGTAATATTCCAAGTATAAAAGGGCATAATCTGATTAAAATCATATCTCAACTTCCTCCCACTTACCGTTATGTCTCGGCTCCCACTCCACGAAATATTAGTAAAGGGGAGTAATAGGGGCGGATCCAGGATTTCAAGTTAGGGGGGCGCACTTAAAAAAATTGCACCGAGCGAAAGGAGGCGCGAAAATTTCTGGGGTATTTCGTGTGAAAAATCACGATTTTACGCCAAAAAATCGTAATTTTTTCCACTTGCGGAGGGAGGCGCGAAAATTTCTGGGGTATTTCGTGTGAAAAATCACTATTTTACGCCAAAAAATCATATTTTTTTCACTTGCGGAGGGAGGTGCGAAAATTGTTGGGGTATTTCGTGTGAAAAATCACGATTTTACGCCAAAAAATCATATTTTTTTCCAATTTTAGGTGGGGCGCGCGCCGGGTGCCCCCCCCCCCCCTGGATCCGCCCCTGAGTAAGTGAGATACCTGATCCTACACAGATTAAGAAGGGGATTGACTTCTTCAAAAATGGCACGATCAAAATTTTGTGCGGTGAATGATTGTTTTTTTAAACACCAAATGAGCCATTTTTTGTTATCTATATCATGGCGAGAACAAGTTGCATTTCAATGATATGATGATGATATCCGCTTTATACTAGACCAATGCACTTAGTTTGATTGTTATAGTGCTAGCTCACTGAAAGAACAGTCCGTGGATGGACATGTCGCCCTACAATCACACATTATCCTGATTCCAAGCCAATCCGTGTTTGCTCATATTCCTTAATACTGTGTGATTTGCCAAGAAGCAACAACTACCAATTTTATAGTCTTTGATTGACACACCGGGACTTGAACCAGAGGTCTACCACATCCGAGGCGAGCAGCCTAGCCATTATACCACTTGTGCGGGTTAATCCTCCGCAATGATATGCTAATCACAGCAAACTCTGAGATATTGGTTTGTAATATGGTGAAGTAAATATTAACTTGAATTTTAACTTTTTTCAAGAGACCTATATCCATATTCAATGAAATGTAGATATTTTAAAATATTTTATTAATTAGAAAATTGTGATTACTGTTCAGAAATACAAATGAAATATTATCCTGTTTTATTTACACCCCCTTTCCCCCCCTAAAAGTTAAATGGTCTGTCCCAATAAAACTGACCGCCACGATATAACTGAAATATTGTTGAAAGTGGCGTTAACTTAACGGTTAAGCATCATGCTCATCCGTACATGACACATAGATCGTGCAACGTACGCGTGCTCCGCTGATTTTAATGTTTGTACTTCGTGATGTGTAGTTCTTATTTGAAGTGCACGGGGTTTTTTTTGGCAAAACCTGGAAAAAAGATTCATGAAGACCATAGCCATAATAAGTAGTCGCGTAATTCATATAGTGAAAATGTATAAAGATAAAGAAGTCCAAAATGTCAAGAATCTTTTTGTCAATGTGTGACGTAAAAGTATTTTTGACATTTACGTCACCGAATATGGTACTGCTTTGACAACTATTTTACCTATTTTGTTCCTGTATTTAAATACTGTTACAGTGACAGCCGGAACCTTTGAACAGTAATGAGAGCGGGAGGTTTGGCGCCTTAAAATCTGATTCAACCCACCATTTCTTTAGAAATGCCTGTACCAAGTCAGGGTCATTACGGTTTTCACAGTTTTCCGGTTGTTGACTGATTTTGTCTGTTTATATAATTATGAGTTTTGACTTTCCCTTTATAAGATTGTTCGGAGTCCGGTAATTTTGTTATTACCTTTATTGGTACTGTTTCCGTTTTCCGTTTCTAAAATTCAAATGTCTTATATGAAATGTCAAATAAAAAAAATAAAGAGTGATGGACGGAAGGATTCAAAATTTGGACAATAATAAAAAGCAATCATATAAAGAGATAGATAATGTAGTTAATTAATTTACTATTGCAGGCCATTCTAAATGACACTCATAAAATCTGAGACCTGTAGGGAAGTCGGTCCTGACAGATCCAAAAATTATGAAACAGGATCAATGGCCACGGATTGTATTTCTTGCTGCACAGCAACTTCAGTAGTTATTAATCAATAGATGATGATTGATTGATTTTTGGTGTTTAACGCAACTTTCAGCAATATTTCAGCTATATCATGGCGACCAGTTTTAGTGGTGGAAGAAGCCGGAGTACCCGTAGAGAACCACCGACCATGGGCAAGCAACTGGTAAACTTTATTACTTGCGGCTGCGAGTCGAGTGCACCCTTTTTTGTAATTTACAAAGCCGGGCGCCAACCCACGCCGTATTGGTGATAGGCTTGTATGAGTTGTTTATTAATCAATAAATAACAAACAAATATGCTGGGTCATTAATATGTCTTGTTACTTTATCAATTCAAATGTATCATCTGCAACAGGTAAATCTCACACAAATATCACATCACAAAACAAAGTATCTTAAAATTACAGAAAGAGCTGTTCCAACTTGTACTAAAATGATTAGACAACTCAAATGAATCTTAACTGTTGGATATTCATATAGTATAATTGCATTGCATCTATTAAAAAATGTGCAAAAATAGCCAGGCCTCGAATTATTGATGTGGTGGAGGGAAATAGCCTCTCTGAAAATATTGTGTTTGTACGGTAAAATCAATTATTAATCCGTAATATATGTTTCCTGCAATATCTGGGTATCTATGAGTTTATCATTAATTTCTCAGCAGACGAACATCTACAGACTATCGACCATAGAAGGCTATCATTCCGCCATAACCCATGATAACCCACAGGCGCTCGTGGCACCGAATTACCACTCCCTTTTAAACTTTCTGTTTACATATTTATTTTCAATAAAATTTCTTTATTTCTTTATTATTTCATCTCTTTTTCTTATTTTAACTTGTTCGTGTCAATATTCATACAATATTATGCTAACAGCAACTTACATGTTTCGACCCTATATATACTAATTATCAGCGGATAATTAACATAAAGTTTAAAAAAAAAGGGGGGGGGGGGGGTAATTCCGTGCCACGAGCGCCTGTGCCATAACCGTGATCGGATCCTCTATTCATACTTTACGTTTGTACAACGTGGTGAATCAACGTGGTACGAACCGTCCAATCAAAATAGCGGATTCTCCCGGTTAAGTTGAAATTTGCGATAAGATCAAATGGCAGGTGCCCGATTTACAACAGAATAAGTACTATTACAAAGTTAAAACGGGGTGGATCTTTATAATATTCAACAAGGACTTGGATGAATACGAAAGTATCTAAAAGAAATAGTGACAGGATAGAGTAAACGGGTGACAGAATGGTTGACAGGCAGAATAAATTTTCTCAGTGCCAGTGGCAGTGGTGTTAAACTACGATAAATGAATACTAAAATAGTCATATGAACGCTCTAGTAGTAGCCTCTACTGATTATATAATTGTCCAACTTTTCGTTATAAAACAAGCCTGCATCTACTCGTTTAATAAAGCCATAAAGATGACTTGGGTATGTTACATTTATTATCATTTAGTTGTTGATTTGTTTTTGATTTTTGGTGTTTTTTTACGCCACTTTAAATAGCAATGATACACCATTTTTTATTTTCATTCAGATGCAGTTTGTTTTGGTGTAAACATAAAGAACTATGTTATTGAGTTGATATTAACCACAATTTTCCATGGTAGCATGTTTTTTTTTACAGTATTTATGACATGTATTGTGCAGGAGGGGGGTGGCACCCATAAATACTAAAATAGCATATAATAGGTAAAAAAACCCATCCCCAGTCTAGAATTTGTTAATTTTATGCAAAAACATGAGTTTCTATATATCAAAAGATAGGTTATAGGATGAGCTATCATAATTCATAGCATTTTTGGAAAAATATCATATTTTCAAGATAAAAATCAATAAAAATTCTGGAAAGTCAAAAATCTGTGTTTTTCGTATACACAATCCCTATATGTATAGTTAAACTTCTGCTGAAATTTACACATACTCTGTAGTGAAAATCATCTTAAATCTTACCATTTTGCAGTTGATTTACACATGTTTCATTGAAATCCATTCACAGGTCAAGGAGGGATAGTGGATAAGTGATGGGTACCCCCTCAAGTATGGTATGACAAAATCCATTTTTCAATATGGGAAACCGAAACAATTGAAAATAATCAAATCTCATATAGCATTTGCATAGCCTTTGGGTGTACATCTCCAATGTATGTAGAAGAATGTCTGAAATTTTCATTGAAATCCACCCACAGATTTAGGAGGAGTTGTGGATACGAGATGGGTACCCCCTGAAGTCCTAACATAAAAATTTCATTGAAATAAGGGGAAAGCAAAAAAATTGAAAATAATCAAATACAAATGTATAAAATATGAGGTGTATATCTGCAATATATGTAAAAGAATGCCTGAAGTTTTCATTGAAATCCAGGAACATTCAGGAGGGGTTGCAAATAAAAGATGAGCCCCCCCCCCCACCCAGTGTAATGGACGAACGTAAGGACATACTCATCACTATTTACCCACAACTTATTAAGCAGGGATATAATCAATAAAAACAAGAATTAATGAACAATGGCAAACACTATAGCAGTTTTATACAAGTTTGGCGGAAGGTATGTACAGATAGTAATCTAGGTCATCAACTTGTGGAAAAAAATCCTCATCACAATGTCCAAGATCCAATAGTAAAACACGTATTACATTTTTGTAGCAACCAACCAATTGGATACATGCTACAGTGAATAAGATACTCTTAAATCTGTAACCCTGCAGTCTTTGCTCATTGAAATTAAGAATGATAAGAAAGATAACATAATTTGGACCAGGTAAGGGGTATTAACTCAAGGTAAAAAAGTCAGACCCTGTGGTTCATAATGCCTTACTGGACATGTGTTGTAGCTTATTAAAAAAACTAGAATACTGACATAGCTATTTCCTCAATTTGAGTAAACACTGAAATAGTTTTATAACTTTATAAGTTTTTTTTTTTAATCAAGTTTGGACCCATTTTCTCAAATTCTTGTTGACTGTTGTGTCACAAGATGTGAGGCCTGTAAATCAATATTTCATGCACTTGGGGTCACTGATAGACAATATAACTGTATACTAACAATGATTTTAAGTTAAAACATGACAAATTTCTACCATATATTATAATACACTACCAGAGCTCCAGATAAGTTTCATATCCAAAGGGTAATTACCCCCTAACTTTGAAAATGATGCGTATTTGCATATTTCCTTTGCACTGTTGGACTCTCTACTTTAGAAAAGATTGCTTACATGTACACTTTTTAAATTATGTTTGACACAAGTGTTATTCAATAAACACAGGATGTAAGTGAAATGTATATCTCTGTTTAATTTGACATGTTTATTAATAAAATGTTGTAAATATTTTATTTTTTGCTCGTCGACTTCGGAAGTTTTCACAGCCGTGTTGATAATGTCATCAATGATTCCTTTAACTATACTGTCACTAGACACAGATGAAACTGTCAGGAACTTTTTAAAAAAGTATATAATTTTCCGTAGCGCGCTTATTCATGTTCTTGCTCATTTTCAACGAACAACGTGTTCCCAAATTCACTTTCGTTTTAGTTCTTAACTAAACCGCATTTATTTGTAATATTGACCACGATTGGATGATTTATCCTAAACATCCAATCAGATCTCTTTTGACATCGATCCTTAGAAAGGCAAACATTCTGTACCCCTCGGATGTATACACTTTCTCTTTCGAAAAGTATAAAGAGAAGTAATTACGGGGAATTTCTCAAAGTCAAAAATGTATTGTTTATGTACACGATGTATTATCGTCAACAGCGTACAAGTACGCTCCGAATTTGGAAAGTTTGCTTACACAGCAATATGTATGCGTAAATGTACACTCTGATCTGATAATACATGCGTTTTTACTCGTTTTCATAGCGTAAAAAACGCAAATACGCAGCTTATCTGGAGCTCTGAATATATTTAGGTAAACCTTGAGGTGTTAAGTAAACGCTGCATCAATCCATGGTAGACTTGTATCCATCTGAAAATTTGAATGCATGAAATCTTCTTTCTGTTCGACATTTTGTTTACAAGTTGCTATTTCACCTGCACTTGCCTCATTTTGGAGATATCCTTATTTGGATCCATCGTAGTAAAACATCATAGTAACGTTTTTCATATTTGGCATTCAGATCCATATATGGATAGGCTCCGCCCATCACGAGAGTATACGTAAGGTGCCATTGCGGACCAGAAACAATTTTCGAATACTAAATCGATCGTGAAGGTAGAAACAGCTATTGTAACACTTATTTCGTATCACCATTACTTAAAAATTGTAGGGAATAATAAGTTATGACCAGATATGCAAAAAGAAAGTTGAAATATTTACTTAACGAAAATTTTAATTTGGTCCCATACGTTGAATGGGACCGATTTGTAACCCTAACTGGAGCACAAGCGGAATGAGGGTTGCATAATTGTATCTATATCATGGCGACCAGTTTTAGTGGTGGAGGAAGCCGGAGAGAACCACCGACCATGGGCAAGCAACTGGTAAACTTTATCAGTTGCAGCTGCGAGTCGAATGCACCCTTTTTTGTAATTTACAAAGCCGAGCGCGAACCCATGCCTTATTGGTGATAGGCTTGTATGAGTTGTTAGATCCAACGTCCTAACTCATTGAGCCACCTGGGCCCCTAATTTACTTGTAAATAAAACGTTGACACACATACATGTACACTATGTTGTACACGTATATATTATAGATTAAGATACATGTTGGGGCTATCAAAGTATTAGTTTCCTTGGGAGATTATTGATTTCATTGGTAAAGTATTTGTTGAATGATGATGCTTACTGTGAGTAGTTACCCTGACTTGTACATGTAGAATGATTCTAACACAACGAGGTTCACTGTTTTTGGTATTGGACAACTTTTGCTAATGCTTTATCAGGCCCTATGCTTATTCCTTCTTCCGAGACCACATCCTGGGCCGTGCCCCAAAAACTTAACACTAGTACAAGGTTCGACATTAACTTTTTGACCAACTTGGCCATTCGGGCAAGTGCCATATTGATTTTACTTGCCCGAAACTGTAAGCTACTAGCCCGAATTCTTAAGTGCCATATATGCTTGTACAGTACAGCTGACAGCATACACTGATAAATGCTGAGCATTTAAAAGGCTCAGCATTCAATGCTGAGGTTTTATTGGAGGTCGTAAATCATGGGCTGATGATCAGTTTTATTACCCTCACCTGTACAGATGGTCAGCAATTGAATAAACAATATGATCATAATGATTTCCAGGTAGATGTACCTGATTCAATAGGTGTTAGTAAAATTAACCTGAGCATGTATGTGTGATTTGTTACACTTGTGACTTTTTATTTAGTGGAAATATTTACATAATAAATTTTCTATTTTACAATGTAGCAATGTTTTGATAATTCTAAAATTTCATTAAAATTTCTCTGTTTTTCAATTGATTTGTTTTGTTAAAATTTCAATTATTATCTGTATTTTAAAATTTAAAAGTAAATTATTTGAAAATATTTACATGTATACAATAGATGTGTATCTATTCTATTTTTAACCATTTGTTTGTTGTCTCTCTTTTTTTTGTGTGTGTTTGTACTAACAAAAACAGTAAAATATTTTAAAAAAAAGTTTAATTCAAAGTTCATGAATATTTATGAAAAAGAAATTTATAGTAATTTAATTTTAACCATTGAACATTTCACATTTTATAAAAAAAAAAAAAAATATATGTATTTAATTTAGGAATCTAGTTGAATATGTGTGTGTGTTTTTCTTTTTCATTAGCCTAGACAGTATGTCTCTTTAAGGTCAATTTATGACATGAGAGTGAATAAGTGGCAAATTACTAGTGTCCATAAATCCTTCATTGATTGAGATTTTCTATGTTTACCATATATGTGTGTTAATATACAAAAAATACTTAATTTGTCATTTTTTTACATTGAAAAGAATGTATTTATAATCAACTGGCATATTTTTTTTTAATGTTTAGAATGTATGTGTGATAGTGCTAGAGTTTTAGACATTTTTGTATAATTTGATATTATTAACTATATTGTATTTTAATTGTAGATTTATATTATTAAGCAGAATAGAAATAAGAAGATTTAATTATCTTGTATATTTTATTCAATAATTACCTTATACCTTTGTAGTCTGCTAGTTTAGTGACAATTCTTTATATTACTTTCTTTCTTTTCTATTGGTCAGTTTATTTTGGCGGGAACCTTTTGTCTTTATTTCTATTGTTTGGGTCATATTCACTTTGGAGAAGCTATATTGAACAGCCATATTTTCTTAGGCAATATTATATTGGAATTTATACTTGAAATTATACATCTAGTTTTTAAGGTTAGTTTTCATTCTTATACTAATTCAAATAATATTTAATCATCTAATTTCCCAAATTGAGTAAGTTGCAAGTATTGCAAGATTTGGAATAATTGAGAGAGAGAATGTTGATAGCATGATTGTGATGACTGAATGGTAACATTTTAACTAATTGCAATAAATAATGAGTAATTCAGTAAAACACATTTTTAGCTGAATTTAATATCTAAAGTTTGCAATTAAAAGCTTAAATGATGTTAATGGTTTAAATTATAATATCAATAATATTAAAGAATATTTTAACAGTCTGAATGAGTGTGTACTAATGATTTAAAGTAAAATAAGTAAATACTTTAAATGTTTCATTGTAATGGGAGATGGATCTCCTGTACTTGGCGATCACTAGTATAAATTTATTTTCCAGTATTGTGAATTTTTTTCAAAATTTTGTACAATACTGGTATACCAGTAATGTAATTAAGATATTGGTATTGTAATTCAATTATGAAAATATGAAATTGCATGGATTTTTTATAGTGTATTGGATTGCTTCATATTAGAAGGTTCATGTTATCAACTGTTGAAAAGCATACTAAAAGTACAAGTTCATTGTGTATCATTTTATTGGCATTTATAACATCGTATCAGTAATACATCACAATACACAACAATTCGTTATGGATAGAGTCAAGATTATTATACAGCAACACAAGAACAACTACTTCAAGAACTGGTCTACCCAGGAACTAACATTTCCACAATACTTACTACAATACTACCTTGCAAGTTGTTTCGGCCTTATGACAGATTCGGCCTTAGTTGATGCGGCCTTACGCAAATCCGGCCTTATATCAAATGGAAAAGAATAATTAAAAAATAAAAGTTCTATTTAAATTTAAAATATTATTTAAATATTCATGGATATGATGAATAAAATATTGGAACTTGTAGTGTTTTCACAAGATTTACTCGTAACTCAATATGAAAAGCCATAATAAATCGTTATTATTTAAAAAAAAAATTAATTAGTAATTTTTGGTAATAATGACGGAAATCATTTCCATTGAAGTTGATGATTAGGAAAACAATTCAGGTTGATATACCAAGCTGTCAACAAGCGAAATTCCTTAGATGTTCTCTTGCAATTAATTATCATTTGTTTAATAGTCGTATAATTGCACTGGCAGTATGATTATAAGGGTTACCAAAAAGTAAAAGGAAGCCATACTATAAATTACTCAAAAAGTACTCCAATTCTTTTGATGAAACCGCATTAATATATGCACATTTTGGTGATGGTCCTACTATTTTCAAAACTATCAACTATGTCGTTTCCTTGTATTGTGTGTGAGCAGAACGTCCGTCCAAAGCAGCATGCTTTAGAGTGTGACAGTTGTTTCCAGTGGCAACACAGACTATGTAATAGTAGGACCATCACTTAATTATTTACTCAAATCATCACAATGTGTCATTTTATTGTATGTATCATATATATCCATAGATACACATCATTCTTAACTGAGGCCGCATTAATTAACCAAGGCCGTATCAACTAAGGCCGCATTTGTTTAAGGCCGGATTTGCATAAGGCCGAATAGTTTTCAGGCCGGATCAACTCGAAAGCCAATACTATACACAAGTAAAAAATTATTTTTTTTAAATCACAATACTGGTACAATACTGGAACAAATTTTTATACCAGTATTGTGCACAATACTAGTATACCAGTATTGTGATCGCCAAGTACAGGAGATCCGAAAAGAAATTAATATTACCTTGGATAAAATGGATTAAAAAAAAATCGAAAAAATCGAAACATAGTAACAAGTATATTTTTGAAATTTGGATTACATTTATTTGATTAAATTGATAAAGCAAATTAAATATATTATTCCTCTGCAAAAACAGATAAAATTAATCACAAAATAATTTCTTTTTAAATTTTAAATACATGTATCATAAAAGAACAACTATAACATTTTTGTCAAAGTTGAAAAAAAACCAACTCTTAAATACATGACTAACATGTACACACATGCACATTACATAGAAAGAAAATTCTTAAAATGTTAAATCTAATCTTAATTAATTAATCTATTGATTAAAATAGCATAACAATTAATCTTGTTCTTCTTTGCCATATTTTCAGTTAAAAATTCTTATATATCCAACACAAAATTATGATTTCATTTCAATTATTTGTTTAAATTGTTAGCTGATGCTAATATCACAAAATATTAAATTTTGAAAATATTATTTTATTGACAAATTTTCAAGGTACAGTTAAATGTATTAAAAGTCCTTTTTCTACACATCAAAATCACTGAAATCCAAATATGCCCATTTCCTGTTATGTAACACAAACAGGTGTATATATTTACTTGTAGATTACCTGTGAAATCAACAAGACACTACTGACCAGGTATTTTATGGCCCTGTTTATTACCTTGGGGTTAATTAGCAGACCATCAGCGACAATGCTGAGCCTGGCTCAGCATGTAGATTATGCTCAGCATTTATCAGTGTATGCTGTCAGCTGTGTAGTGCAGAACTATGCAATCTACAATGACCGTTCATAGAGTAGAATAACCCCTCATATTAATTATTTACACCTTATGATGTGGGCATAGTGTAAGTGCGTCATTTGGCTATATAATTAAAATACTCATATTCATAATTGCAGTAAGTTATGATAATAGTCATGCTTGTTTTGATTACAATTTCCTGTGTTAATATGTCTAACACAAAGTGATGTCTAAGGACAAAATAAAGAGTGTGTATTTAAACATCTGTGTTTCAATGTTTTGCAAAATAATGACTTTTCAGTTTCATTCGATGTTTTTTCGTGGTAAGTGTAGATCCAAAATATTTTAGTTTCTCATCGATCTTGTTCCGATAAAAGATTCATACAAGCCATAATTCTTTTAAACTGCCGTTTTTGTTTACCAATTTATTTTGTACACTTCAATTGATCTTCTTTGAAATTCCATTAACCTTTATATCACCCAAGCCGAGCCCCAAGCCTTCGGATGTTCAATTACTGTCGACTCGGAATGTGACTAAAGTTCACCTGTTACAAAAGTTTCTAGATCCCCAAAGGCACGCTTTTATCGTTCGATAATATATTATCAACATGTGGAAACCTTTCTAGATTCTCATTCACGTGAAAAAATGTGTGTACAAAGGGAAATGTGTTCACCATCCGATTTCCATTTCTGAGGAACCCCACTGAAGAATTTCCCGAGGGTTACTTGTGCCATATTGACACCAAATTCTGGGACTGAGTCTGAGGTATTGAGTAGACGTACCTATCAATTATATGAAATTAAGATACAGGTACAATGTAGTTGTTCAACCACTATCTCTTGTATTAGTGTGGTAATATACAACCCATTTTCCTAACTTGGTTCCAATTTTACCAACCCTGGCCTGTCAACAATTTTATTACTGGTAACTTGATGATATAAAATTTCAGTTGTAGGCCCTTTGTCTTTTATCCCCATTTCCGTCAACTTCTGGCCTCCTAAATTGACGTCTTGAAGTTTCCCTGTGATTTTGCATGTGGGTTACATTTGTATATATCCCCTGAATTGTGAATTATTTCTGTTAAATTGTCTTTGTGGACAATATTTTATGATGTGTTCTGGAGAATTACAATGAAAACAAAGTCTTGGATTATTATTTCTGAATCCTGCATTGTTATTTATATGTATTTTGGTTTCTACTGATTGGAATTTCTATAAATAGATTTATTCTTTCGTTCAATAACTTATAAAGAATGCTCTCTTCTATCTCCTTAAGGTGAAGTTGGATTTTTATCTTTCAATTCACTTTTTAAAGCATGAACACTAATACTATTCTGTGTTAGCGGTAGACGATCGCCACGTCGCATTTTGCGAATATAATGGTAGTGTGGCGAGGATAATTTGTGTAGCAGTAGCCACACTGGCGAACGAAAAACTTTTAAAGTGTGCATCTGACAACGATCTTTTATTATGTAGAAAGTCAACTTCGAATAAAACGCGTTGTAGACAATGATTTGATCGATGTATAACATCCAAAATGATTTTAAAAAGCGGGTCAAATTGATTATTTCCGGTAGTTTTTTCAGTTGAAATAACATTATCCGGGTCCCATTCCGGAAATAGTTTTGAATTTAGTCACCGACTGACTGATTTCCTAAATTGCGCTTTATTCTGTCTGTCCTTCTGTCTAAGCTTGAATCTAAAACCAGTAAATTATTTCACAACGAAAAGGTCAAGCATGGCAAAGCGCGAATCCGGGTCCATTCACCCTAATTCCCAGTTCGCCCTGGATCAGTTCGTCCTGATAATTATAATTATGTAGGGTATTAAAAATAATAGAAAAATAAGTGATATTTTATTGCTTATGAATATTAAATTGAGAAATTTTAAATATGCGGCATGCTAAAGTGTACAGTCAATGAACATAGGTATTCGTCACTCGAATTTACGCTATATATTTCATATAACACATTGACTCATTGTTCAAGAAATTTATTTTGAAGTCATTTCTAAACGGATTTTGATAATTTTTGCACCAGAATAAGCAGAAATATTAAAGATTTTTGTTTATTTCAGCATGATTTTCCATTAGATTTCCTTTATTTTCTTATGATTTAAAGACAATTTTTTTTTTTTTTGTCGTCAAATTTGCTATATACTGTATTTTAACGAAAGTGACAAATACTTATACATGTATATGTCCACGGACTGTATGTTTCGATAATGGTCAAAGTGAAACATTTTAGTCCTTGGAATAAGTGAATCGAGTAACAATTCAGTAGTGAATCCACAGAGTCTAGAAAATGTAGGATATTAAAAATAATTGGTATGCTAAAGTGTATGTTTCTATAATGAACAAAGTTAAACGTTTTAGTCCTTGGAATGAATGAAGCAGGTAAAGATGAGTGAATCCAGAGTCTGTAGAAAATGTATGTGTCCTTGGAATAAGTAAATCAGGTAAAGATGAGTGATTCAAGAGTCTGTAGTCCATTATACTTGATTAAAGTTTTAAAAAAGTAATAAATATAACAAAGATAGTTTAAACAAGCTATTAACATAATGTTCAAGTTACAAAACAAAGTTGCATAGTATAGAAGCTGTAATATTTTAATTCTGTTGTGCAGCATGGTCCAATGGGTTGTTTGTTGGCTTATAAAGACCCGATATCATTTTTAATAATCAGGGCGAAAGGACCCACTTGTAGGGCAAACAGACCTGATACCGCCAAGCGCCAAAGATCTATTTTATCCTTTTTTGGCAACGCCATCGGCCCCACACAGCAAAAAACAACAAAATCATACGAATATTGAATGTTCTGTTTATCTAATGTTCAAAGTTTGTTGTTTATCATGATAATATATGAATTATTATTGTTAGTTAATTAAATAATAAAGTTTTGAACTTTCAACTGTTTTATGCTCTTTGTTTATATTTAGTGTGGCTAACTGAAATTGAGTGTGGCTAAAAGAAATTAGTACCCATTGGCTAATAAAAAAAAATGTCTACCGCTAACACAGCTATTATAGTGCTAGCTCAGTGAAACAACAAGTCCGCAGATAGACATGTACACATTATCCTGATTCCGAGGCTACCAGCTGTCTTTGCTCTTTCTCCTGAATGCTGCATCTTTGATTTGACCCGATCAGGGCTCAAGCCCATGATCTAACATAACACGGCCGATGCGGTTAAAAAAAATGGGGTGTGACTGGTTCGCCTACAACAAAATAATGAATACTGGGAATCAAACAACTTGATCTCTAATAGGAGTGTAACGATACAGAATTTTTATCACGGTACATATTGTGACATTTTGTGTGCATCACCATTTTTTAGCTCACCTGGCCATAGGCCATGTGAGCTTTTGTCATGGGTAAGCGTCCGTCCGTTAGCTTTTCACATTAAAATCTTCTTCTCTGAAACCGCTGAACAGAAATCAGCTAAACTTGCCAGAAATGTTCACTGTCTGGTCCTCTACCAGATTTGTGTTTTTGGTGCTAATTTGAAATCCAACATGGCTGCCAGGGCCCATAATGTGTTCTGATTGGTTGAAATTTTAAAAATCTTCTTGTTAGAAACCACTAAGCCAATTGAATTGTGACTTTGTAGGAATGATCATTGGGTGGTCCTGTACTAAACTTGTGAATCGTTTGCCGATCGGAAATTCAAGATGGCCGCCATGACTCGACTAAGTTTAACATTGGACCCTATGGGAATTTCACATTTTCATCTTTTTTTCTGAAACCACAAAACAGATTTGAATCAAACTTGGCAGAAATGTTCATTGGATGGTCATATACAAGATTTTTGTTTTTGGCGCTGATCGGAAATCCAACATGGCTGCCAGGGCCCATAATGTGTTCTGATTGGTCGAAATTTTAAAAATCTTCTTGTTAGAAACCACTAAGCCAATTGAATTGTGACTTTGCAGGAATGATCATTGGGTGGTCCTGTACTAAACTTGTGAATCGTTTGCTGATCAGAAATTCAAGATGGCTGGCATGACTCGACTTAGTTTAACATTGGACCCTATGATAATTTCACATTTTCATCTTTTTTTCTGAAACCACAAAACAGATTTGAATCAAACTTGGCAGAAATGTTCATTGGATGGTCATATACAAGATTTTTGTTTTTGGCACTGATCGGAAATCCAACATGGCTGCCAGGGCCCATAATGTGTTCTGATTGGTCGAAATTTAAAAAATCTTCTTGTTAGAAACCACTAAGCCAATTGAATTGTGACTTTGCAGGAATGATCATTGGGTGGTTCTGTACTAAACTTGTGAATCGTTTGCCAATCGGAAATTCAAGATGGCCACCATGACTCGACTTAGTTTAACATTGGACCCTATGGGAATTTCACATTTTCATCTTTTTTTCTGAAACCACAAAACAGATTTGAATCAAACTTGGCAGAAATGTTCATTGGATGGTCATATACAAGATTTTTGTTTTTGGCGCTGATCGGAAATCCAACATGGCTGCCAGGGCCCATAATGTGTTCTGATTGGTCGAAATTAAAAAAAATCTTCTTGTTAGAAACCACTAAGCCAATTGAATTGTGACTTTGCAGGAATGATCATTGGGTGGTCCTGTACTAAACTTGTGAATCGTTTGCTGATCGGAAATTCAAGATGGCCACCATGACTCTACTTAATTTTAACATAGGACCCTATGGAAAAAATGTTTAAAAGTCTTCTCCTCTGAAACCAGTAAGTCAGTTTAAAGCAAACATGGGATGAATGGTCCTTAGGTGGTCAACTTTCAAAATTATGTCCTGTGACCCCGACCTCCATCCAAGATGGCAACCATCAGCGAACATAGTTTTAACATAGGACCCTATGGGAAATATATTTAAAAATCTTCTTCTCTGAAACCAGTGAGCCAATTTAAAGCAAACATGGCATGGATGGTCCTTAAGTGGTCAATTTTCAAAATTGTGTCCAGTGACCCTGACCTCCATCCAAGATGGCCACCTTCAGCAGACATACTGTAGTTTTAACATAGGACCCTATGGGAAAAAATGTTTTAAAATCTTCTCCTCTGAAACTAGTAAGCCAATATAGCAAACATGTCATCGATGGTTCTTAGGTGGTCAACTTCCAAAATTGTGTTCAGTGATCCTGATCTCGGTTCAAAATGGCCGCCGTCAGCAGACATAGTTTTAACATAGGACCCTATGGGAAAATTGTTTAAAAGTCTTCTCTTCTGAAACCAGTCAGCCAATTTAAAGCAAACATGGCATGGATGGTCCTTGGGTAGTATACTTTCAAAATTGTGTCCGGTGACCACGACCTCCATCCAAGATGGCTGCCATGAGCAGACATAGTTTTAACATAGAACCCTATGGCAGTATGGGATTTGAATAGTAACTTAGATGTATTCAGCATGCAGACATTCTTAAGAGGACTTATTTATGTCAGATGAGCGATACAGGCTCACCTGAGCCTCTAGTTTCTCTTAAGGATTTGCCACATACGTCAGTGAAAATTAAAACTAATACTTGGGAAAAAAAAACCCACAATATTTATGTAGCTAAACAAATTTTGATTTGGGAATAAAAAAGTTATTTTATTTCATTGATTTTAACAGTTTTTTGGTACTAAAGAAATAATCTGTTGAAACAATATCGGCAATATCGTAAGGAGCACCCAGTGGTACCGTGGTGTCAATATCGTAAGGAGCACCCAGTCGTATCGTGTCATCAATATCGTAAGGGGCACCCATTGTACCGTGTGGTCAATAAAATACTGTGATGTATCGTCATTCGCTATATCGTTACACTCCTAGTCTCTAACAAGATCACGTAAGTGTTGGTATATACCTGATAAAGATCTAGGCCAGAAGATCTTATTTTGATTTTCTACTGAATGACAGAAATCTGACCCCTTTATCAGGCTATCAGCTGATTATGCTGTTGGATATTGTCATTATTTATTTAAGCTAAAGTTTACCTCTCTGTATCATTTGTCATTCACCATCAATGTGTACCTTTTCCATTTTATTGTGAATTTCCGCTAAAATAAGTAGCAAATTAACGATAATCGCACTTGGTTCCATTGAAGGAAAGTATAAGGTGTATTACCACTAAACATGGGTACCAGTCGAAAAGAACGTATGGGAAAGTAGTACGTAAACAGAAAATGGATTCCTACATTGTTGGATAAAAAATAAACCCTATTAGATGCTGCAAAATACTGAATGTCAGCAGAAACCTACATATTTTAGGATAATTTTAAGCCCATATTTGATGTCCTTGTGGTTTTAAATAAAAAATTGATTGCATCGGAAAGAAACCACCTGAATTTGTGTTAAATCGAAAGTGAAAGTAGGATTTTTGACGGTAGACATCTTCAGACTGTCTGTTTTTTCTTATATGCCATTAAATGTATGTTGATTTTCGGAGTTAAGCTTCCTATTAGGTACCCCTTCCATGAGATATGCGTGTCACTTAGATTAAACTTAAGATGAATCCTGTATGAAAGCTCAATTTTTTTTTATTTAACATAGAAGGCTATGGAGAATTCTTTAGTGGTATTACACCTATAACAATCCATGAAAACACAAATTTAACACATAAACATCCATGATATCCATCTTGTTTTGAAATGTTTACAATATATATTTAACTTTTTTATACTGCAAGAAAATTGTAATTGAATTTATGTTATTATCAAAGTGAGTATAAATTAACTAACACATTCCCTACAGCAAAGCAAAGACATTACATGTACATTTATACCAATTAATAAAATAATTACTGTCCTTACACTAAGGCCATCAAATTATTAATTTCATGGGTAAAGTATTAAATTTTAATAATTTTCTGCTGAAATTCAGTGTGACCCTTAGGGATTAATACTAAATCGCGGATATTAGGATGACCCCAAGAAATTAAGTGTGACGCTGTAAAATTAATACTATACCGTTCAAATTAATACTTTACACGATTTTATCGATAATCTTTATCTTATATAATTATCGTTTTTTTAACGGATGGGTACGTATACACGATCGAGTTGAGAAAATGAGGGATGTTTGTTTTCATTTAGTTATGAATTTGTATGGTGTATTCACCATTGACGGAAAATAAAAAACGAATACACATTTCTTCAGGGTCAAGTTTTAATGAATATATGTAATCACCGTTGACAACAAATTAAAACGGAATACATATTTCGCCAAAATCGAGTTTTAAAAGTTTACATCTCTTTCGTATGAATGTATGCAATCACCGTAGACAACAACAAAAAACGGAATACACATTTCTCCAAGATTGAGTTTTAAAAGTTTAAGTAAGTCTGTATTAATGAATATATGCAATCAAGTAATGAAATATTCACAGTTGACAAAAAGAAAAACATAACTTACACATTTCACCAAGATCAAGTTTTAAAAGTTTAACAGTCGGTTTTCATGAACATATACATATTTTATGGACTAATGGTCGATAGGGGGAAATAGGTTGAATTGCTGCTATTTGGCTAAATTTTGGGGGGAATACAAAGATAGGTAGAAGATGCCAATAATTTGGGCAAGTATCGTCACATGGAAGTGTTGTTTTTTTTTACATCGGCAAGTATAATTAGTCCTATGACGTAAGTATGATATCTGTAAATATTAGCTGGAAAGGTGGGAGAAAAGAGGGGAGGGAAAATTGGTAGAGTACACTGGGAAGGGTAAAGATGGGAGAAGGGATAAGGTTGGGAAAAAGAGTAAAGTTAAGGGTGGGAAAAGGGGAGTAGGGATAAGGGTTGGAGAGGGTGAAGGGCTGGAATAAGAGGAAAGGTTTAGGGTGGGAATATGGGAAGGGTTGAGGGTGACGAAAGGGGAGAAGGGCTAAGGCAGGACGGATGGGAAAGAGTTAATGGTGGGAGAAGGGAAAAGGGTTGGAAGGGAAGGAAGGGTTAAGGGTGGGAAGAAGGGATAAGGGTTGGTGAGGGTGAAGGGCTGGAAGGATGGGAAAAAGTGAAGAGATAATGGTAGGGAACAGGGGTAAGGGTAGGAGTGGAAAAAAGAGGGGAGGGTGAAGGGCTGGAAGGATGGGGGAAAAATGGGGAAGGGTATAAGGGTGGGAAAAAGTGAAGTGATAATGGTAGGGAACAGGGGTAAAGGAAAGGGTTAGAAGGGGGAAAAAGATGGAAGAGAATGGTAGGGAACAGGGGTACAGGTGAGAAGGATATGTTTGGGAAAAAGAGGGAAGGGTAAAGGGTTGGAGAGGGCAAATGGCTAGGGCTGGAAGAGTAAAGGGTGGGAAAAGCCAGGTTTGAAGAGGGTTAAGGGTGGGAAAAGGGGTGTAGGGATCAGTTTTGGAGAAAGAGTAAGGGGATAATGGTAGGGTTAGGGAAGGGTGAAGGGATAACTTGGAAAAAGAGGGAAGGGTTAAGGATGGGAAAAGGGGAGAAGGGATGGGGCAGGAAGGGTGGAGGAAAAGAGTGAAGGGATAATGGTAGGGAACAAGGGTACGGGTGGGAAGAAGGGATAAGGGTTTGAGAGGGTGAAGGGCTGGAAGGATGGGAAAAAGAGGGAAGGGATAAGGGCTGGGAAAAGGAGGGAAGGGAAAATGGTAGGGAATAGGGGTAAAGGTAAGGATGGAAGAGGGCAAAGGGTTAGAAGGGGGAAGAGATAATGGTAGGGAACAGGTGGGGAAAAAGAATAAGAGTGGGGGAAGGTTATGGGTTGGGGAAATGGGAGAAGGGTTGGAGAGGACTGGGGAAAAAGGAAACGGATGGGTGGGAAAAAAGGAGAAGTGAGAAGGGATATGTTTGGGGAAAAGAGGGAAGGGTAAAGGGTTGGAGAGAGCAAATGGCTAGGGCTGGAAGGGTGGGAAAAAGAGGGAAGGGTTAAGGGTGGGAAAAGCCAGGTTTGGAGAGGGAAAAGGAGGGAAGGGTTAAGGGTGGGAAAAGGGGTGAAGGGATAAGTTTTGGAGAAAGAGTAAGGGGATAATGGTTGGGAAAAGAGGGAAGGGTGAAGGGATAACTTGGAAAAAGAGGGAAGGGTTAAGGATGGGTTGGAGAGGGCTGGGACAGGAAGGGTGGGGAAAAGAGTGAAGGGATAATAGTAGGGAACAGGGGTAAGGGATAAGGCTGGAAGGATGGGGAAAAGAGGGAAGAGATAATGGAACAGAGGTATGGGTGGGGAAAAAGAGTAAGAATCGGGGATTAGGGCCTGGAGGTGAGGAAGATTAAGGGTGGGGGAAGGGCTAATGGTTGGGGAAAAGGGGTAGGGTGGTGGCAAGGGATAGATTAAGAGTGGGGAAAAGAGGGAAGGGTTAAGGGTGTGAAAAGGGGAGAAGGGATCAGGGTGGGAAAAAGAGGGAAGGGTAAAGGGTTGGAGAGGGCAAATGGCTAGGGCTGGAAGGGTGGGGAAAAGGGATAAGGGATAAGGGTTGGAGAGGGTGAAGGGCTAGGGCTGGAAGGGAGAGAAAAAGGGGGAAGGGTTAATGGTGGGAAAAGCAAGGGTTGGAGAGGGTGAAGGGCTGGGAAAAGGAGGGAAGGGATAAGGGTTGGAGAGGGTGAAGGGATAGGGCTGGAAGGATGGGAAAAAGGGGAAAGGGTTAAGGGTGGGAAAAGGGGAGAAGGGATACAGTTGATAAAAATAAGGAAGGGTTAAGGGTGGGAGAGGGTGAAGGGCTAGAAGGGGGAAAGTTAAGAGTGGGAAAAAGAGGGAAGAGATAATGGAAGGGAACAGGGGTATGGGTGGGGAATTAGGGCCTGGAGGTGAGGAAGGTTAAGGGTTGGGGAAAGGAGTAGGATTGGAGATGGGGTAGGGTGGTGGCAAGGGATAGGGATGGACATGGGGAAGATTAAGAGTGGGGAAAAGAGGGAAGGGTTAAGGGTGGAAAAATGGGAGAAGGGATAAGGGTTGGAGAGGGCAAATGGCTAGGGATGGAAGGGTGGGGAAAAGAGTGAAGGGATAAGGGTTGGAGGGCTAGGGCTGGAAGGGAGAGAAAAAGAGGGAAGGGTTAAGGGTGGGAAAAGGAGGGAAGGGTTAAGGGTGGGAAAAGGGGTGAAGGGATAAGTTTTGGAAAAAGAGTAAGGGGATAATGGTAGGGAACAGGGATAAGGGTTGGAGAGGGTGAAGGCTGGAAGGATGGGAAAAATAGGGAAGGGTTAAGGGTGGGAGAGGGCAAAGGGCTAGAAGGGGGAAAGTTAAGAGTGGGAAAAAGAGGGAAGAGATAATGGTAGGGAACAGGGGTAAGGGTGGGGGATAAGGGCCTGGAGGTGAGGAAGGTTAAGGGTTGGGGAAAGGGGTAGGGTGGTGGCAAGGGATAGGGATGGACGTGGGGAAGGTTAAGAGTGGGGAAAAGAGGGAAGGGTTAAGGTGGAAAAAAGGACAAGGCCTATGTGTGGGGAAAAGAGGGAAGTGTTAAGGCAGGGGTCGACGTAACCGCTGGCCCGTGGCCAGTATATTTACGGTCGGGCCAGTCAAACTGAACAAAGATCGACCCGCTGGGCCAGTTGATATTCTTGGGCCAGCAACTTTCGTTTCTTCCGTGTCATTCAATATCGACTGATAACAGACTAATGAAATTTCCTGATAAAACGTTAAAATTCAACTTCAATCACTCGCCGAAAGCTATAAATAGCCTAATCACACAATCAGCATGTGTTTACCTTGATCTGTTACCACACGTTAAACGAATATTGACAGAAATATATGCTGGGAACCAGTACTTCATAATTCAATAATTTTCAAAATCACGATTATTTATTTATAAAACTGAAAGATTAAAACGGTATTTTCTATAGTAAACAATTTTAAATATTTAATATAAATAAGAAATAAACCCAAATAAACCAAACAACAATAATAAATCATCACGTGAACATCTTACCTGTAAAAAAAATGGCGGATACACAATAATGCTAATCGTGACTTCTTTTGAAAAATCTATTATTATGAACTAGTAACAGGTGTGGACTCAGTCAGTAGATCATGCCGATATCAGCAAGAGGGATATTGGCAACAATCGCTGCATCAGCTGGGCAAAACGGAAAATTTTCCAAAGTCGGGACTGTGTTTGTTTATTTATTATCTAACTTCCGGTTTGATAATAATCTTCTAATAGTCGTTATATGAAGGATTTTTACCCAAAGAACATGGTCGTTAGTCGCGTTAGACAGTGGGTCGTTATATAATGGTCGAATGCACGGGAAAACGTTGGGGAGGAATAAATAAGATTGGCTAAAAAAGGAAGCTGTTATACAGAGGGGGTCGCTGAGACTTCTTCTTCTTTATATTTCTGGCCGTCCTTCACTACTGAAGATTATTGGCCGAGCGCCGTATTAAATTTAGTTAATACATAAGTTAACATATATACAATAAACAATGAATGAAAGGTTAAAACTATATACTTTTGATAACAAGTTTGACTATCTATATGTAGATTGTTTGATTATCATCTAACCATACCTGTTAACTGTAATGCATGTATGGGAAAATGTCATGAACTTTACCCTTGTTTAAAGCAAGTACAACATTCATTCATAGAATACAAAAACTATATGTACATGTTTAAATCACTGACAGTCAATTTAATTATTTCCGAATGCCACTAGTGGAGCAGGAACTGCTTATCCTTCCGGAGAAAATGAGTTCACCCAAGGTTTTAATGGGGTTCTTATTACTCGATCTTTAGTTTCCTGTTTCTTGGGGGGGGGGGGGGCAAATGTCCCCTTTTATATCGGTTCGTGGACCGATATTTCTCGGGCCAGTGGAATTTTGAAGGGGCCAGTTGTTCAAAAATTTTACTGCCAGTTAATTTTTTTTCTTAAGTCGACCCCTGTAAGGTTGGGAAAACGGAAAGGGGTGGGGAATGTTAAGGGTGGGAAAAGATGGATGGTTGGTAAAGAGGGTAAGGGTTAATGATGGGAAAAGGGACAAGGGTTGGAAGTGGGAAAAAGAGGGAAGGGTTCAGAGTAGGAAAAGAAGGTAGGGTAGGAGTGAAAAAATAGGAAGGATAAGGGTGGAAAAAAGAAGGAAAGGCAAGGGGGGAAAAAGGGGGTTAAGGATGGGGAAGGACTAGTGCGAGAAAAGGATAGAAAAAGAGGGAAGGGAGGATTGGGGTCAGTGCCTGAAATGAGGGCTAGCCTTTGGCTGGCCCGAAAAAAAATTTTGGGCCAGTAAAAAATTAGTCACTGGTCCAATTGGCAGAATGGTGGCCCAATCATTTTGTGACATTTTTTTTTGAAAAAAAGACATAAGATATCAATATATAAACAGTTCAGATTAATTAATTTTTATTAATAACATTAAAATTAATTCTTTCACTAGTCTCACGAGGGGGGGGGGGGGGGGGGGGGTGTCTTCAAGGCAATTTTGGTAGGTACAGGTGTGCAGCTGAAATTGCGAAAACACCCCAATGCATATATTGCTATCTAATGAAACCTGAATTTACTTGTTATAACCTTTTTGACAACCTTGACACCATTGGCTAGGGTGGTCTTAAGAAACGATGCTAGTCCATTGGATGGGGACAATAGCAGGCTGGTTTGTGTAAGGGGAGATCAATGCCATGATCACATTAAAGACATCCGGAAAAGAGTAGACTAATGCCACTACAAGGACCGCTCTTGCACTCTCCAGAGTGACATCACTTGTTTCAATCCACTATGAAGAAGTGATTTTAAAGTAAAATAACCTCTCAGTTCGGGGTAACGTCAGTTGGTTATTCATTCCAAACAAGTATCTCACCAGTTTGTTGAAATAACAAACGGTGCTGTCATTTTCTGTTATATATTAAACAACAGTTAACTTTTCCTGTTTTTTTTTAATTTGTAAACAAAAGTTCTGGTTCCAAAAAAGAAAACCACTCCTAATTGTCATTAAAATGTAGCAGTGTACACATGAACTATGAAAAGTTTAAAAGAAGTGACAGGCCAGATCGTTTCCGTAGTTTGACATTACTGTCAACGATTTTCTCTCCGTTGTTGGGGAAAAGTTTTTCAATGATTATATAAGGATTGACACAAAAAGGTTTTCGATTTCTGTAAAATGAAATTCGTACATGTTGTATGATATACATTTTGCAGCAGATTGAATGAATAAATTTCCGAACCGTGGTCGTGGATACCAGATCGCAAACATTATAAGTTGACAGAATTCTCTTTATTGTTCACAACTTTCCACTTCGTCCGTGATTTTTAACAATTTTAATAATTAAATTGTAAAGAAACAAAAAAACACGTTTCTTTTCTAATATTTAGTGAATACTTGTGCATTATATGAAAACGTGTAGGAAACGTGTATTGATT
This sequence comes from Bathymodiolus brooksi, assembly GCA_963680875.1. NCBI lineage: Eukaryota > Metazoa > Mollusca > Bivalvia > Mytilida > Modiolidae > Bathymodiolus > Bathymodiolus brooksi. Next base: position 69,359,788 of record OY804585.1, on the reverse strand, counting down.
GGCTCGATAAAAATACATAATTGGGGAGAACAGTAAATTGCATTAGCTGTGTATTCATTGGCTACAAAAATGTATTTGAACCAATCGCAGTGCTCGTAACAAGCTGTTTTTTCGACTAGAACAGAAGAGTTATCTACCGTTACAGTTTATGTCTGGTTTCGGAAAAACAACAATTTTTAACGGTCTAACGGGCAATCGCCCAAACGTTTTTTGTTGGGCCAGTGACTACCTAATTTAGAGCAGCTTTTGGTCGCCCGAATAAGATATTAGTCACATTTGGGGACTGGGCGACCGTCCATTTCAGGCACTGTGGGGTGGTGCAGAGAAGTTAAAGATGAGAAAAAGAGGGAAGGGGTAAGGTGGGAAAATGGGGAAGGTTTAAGTTGGGAAAAAGAGTAAGGGTCAAGGGTAGGGAATATTCAGGAAAAAGGGAGATGAGTTACAGGTGGAAAAAATGGGAAGGTGGAAGCTTAAGGTTAAAGGTGAGGGAAAGGCTAAGAGCTTGTTGTGCAGGCTCACGTTGGAGGGCGATTCGGGTGAAGAAGTCGCCTTGTGGCTGCTCACTTCGCTTTGTACTAGTGCCAAAAGAGAAGTGGAAGTCGCCCTGTAATTTTACCAAGTCGCTTTGGTAATTTTAGCTGTTAAAAAACATCGGTATATTTTTACTACAAAATTTCCGTTTTTCAAACCGCCATTGTTAAGGGACGTAATCGAAACAGTTACTAATATAAAAACTGTACTACTGATCCGAACTCGGGAAAATAACGTCGGTATTGTTTCATTTCATTTATTTGGGGTTTGATGGCGGCTATCCAAAGGGATTGTTAACTTTGTGGATATGATTAGTTTCTTAATTAATATCAATCAGTGATTAAAGAGAAGCAATGTAAATAATATACACTCATTAAAATGTGATTAAATAATTAGCAATTTCACAGCTTGTGGGGTTTTTTTGGGCATATATTTATCTTATCTAATGTTTTGTCATTTTATCTATGTGTGACTTGTTTGAAACAATGCTGATGTCAAAATAAATTTTATTATTCAATTTTATTTATTTATTATTTATTGGACAATAGTTGACTATCATATATGTGCCTTTATCATCGGTGCAAGACAAAACAAAGAATCTGAAAAGGGTTTACTTAATACAAACAAACAAAAAACAAATACAAGGACATATGTAAATCAGAGAGATGATATGCTAACAAGAACAAGGAATTAAACAACTACTGAATATACTTTAATGCATAACAAGTACATTATAAACATACAAATGCCATGATAATGCCCCGCGAATGTGAAAAGTGGTACAATTAATTAGAGAAATATTTTGACTTCTCCCTGTACTCTCACCACTTCTCCCTGTTGTCTCTCACTTCTCTTTTGTCAGCACCTGAAAGAGAAGTCACTTCTCCCTCTGATTTCAAAGTAGTGGGAGCCCTGGTTGTGTAACGCCAACTTAGCAATTTTTCAGCTATCAGTGCTGTGGAATTGCTATGCCTGACTCGTCCGACTAGTACATAGAACCTGTCGGACAAGTAGATTTTTCTGGATAGCATGTCCTGGGACAAGTAAGAATAACAAGGCATAATAATTTCTTATTACAGTATTCTGGACAGACAATCCCTCAAATAATATTATATCGTAAATATTGACGTTTTTTTGTGTGTTGGAAACGATCGTGTCAGTGGAGTTCCGAAAGCAGCTAAAAATATACAACCTGATTGCAATAATTTTGCGCAAAAGGTCGCAACTCTCGCCATGGGAGATTAAATTTCAGATGTGGCTAATAAAAATTAAGTTGCGATCGCCACTTTGGCGAATGAAATATTTACGGTACTCGAAAAAATCTTTGTTAAATTTCAAACCAGTAACGTGTATTTGAAAAAATGTTCAGCTGACAAGATGTAAATAAAAGTATTATTCAAAACCGAACATAAAGACAGGTCTTTTTAGCCATTTCCAGAAAATTATTTAAGGTAAAAACATTTCAGTTCCGGATAAAAAAAAATCTGTTTCCGATAGCGATATTTCTTTTTACTATTAATGTTTACCACATGGGCGACAAGGACGAATCTGACCTTGTTATGGTCTCGAATGAATCAGGGATAGTTTCTAATCCTAGAAAACAGCAAGGGACACTTTTGTCATTTTTAGCTCACCTTGCCAAAGGCAATGTGAGCTTTTGCCATCACTTGGTGTCCGTCGTCCGTTAACTTTTCACATTTTAATCTTCTCCTCTGAAACCCCTCAGCCAAATGGAGTGAAGCTTGGTAGGAAGCATCTATGGAAGGTCCTCTATAAAGATTGCTCATTTTGTCCCGAACCATTAACAAACAGCTGCCATAGGAAATTCTTGTTTCTGGTTGGCCGATTTTTTTAAATCTTCTCCTCTGAAACCACTTGGCCAAATGAACTGAAACTTGGTAGGAAGCATCTATGGCAGGTCCTCTATAAAGATGCTTATTTCGTCCCAATCCGTTATCAAACATGGCCGCCACGGACAATTCTTGTTTCTGATTGGTTGATTTCTAAAAAATCCTTCTCTGTAACCACTTGGCCAAATGAATCTAAATTTGGTAGGAAGCATCCTTGGAAAGTCCTCTATAAACATTGCTCATTTAGTTCTGATCCATTAACACAGGCAATTCTTGTTTCTGATTGGTTAACTTCTAAAAAAAATCTTCTTCTTTGAGACCGCTTAGCCAAATGAATCGAAACTTGGTAGGAAGCATCCTTGGAAGGTCATCTATAGATATTGCTCATCTAGTTCCGGTCCGTTAATAAACATGGCCACCACATGCCATTCTTGTTTCTAATTGGTCGATTTCTAATACCGGTATCTTCTTCTCTGTAATTGATTAGCCAAATGACCAAAACTTGGTGGGAAGCACCTATGGGAGGTTCTGTATTAAGTTTCCTCAAAGCAGAATGAAAGGTGAGTGACACAGGCTCAGCCCACTGAGCCTCTAGTTTACAAATCCCATAGTTTAGAAAAGTAAAGCTGATACCAAAGTTAAAAAACCTTATGACAGAAATGACTCGCAAAATTAAAAATGAATGGTTCAAACAATTTATTCATTTGTTGGTTCTAAGTTGAATAAAGTGCTACATAATTTCAAATGCGTGTTTGTTCATTTGTGTCGATTTCAGATGTGTGGCTAATCACATGCAAATGTGGCTAGAAAAAAAAATGGTGATTAGCCACTTTGGCTATTGACAATTTTTGTCTACCGCTAACACAGTAAAGGATAACCAGCCCCATGTAACAGTTTTTTTAGCTCACCTGCCATCACTTGGCATCCGTCCGTTAACTTTTTCATATTTTAATCTACTCCTCTGAAACAACTGGTCCAAATGGAACCAAACTTGGCAGAAAGCATCTATATAAGGTCCTCTATAAAGTTTCTTCATTTCGTCCCATTCTGCCAACAAATATGGCCGCCAAGGACAATTCTTGTTTCTGATTGGCTAATGTTAAAAAAATCTTCTCCTCTGAAACTGCTTGGCCAAATGGAGCCAAACTTGGCAGGAAGCATCTATGTAAGATCCTCTATAAAACTCTTTCATTTGGTTCCATTCGGCCAACAAACTGTTACTAAAAATAGAACATATGGTAAAATTGCACGTTTTTGGTAATAACTCAAAAACCATTAATAATATCCGAAATCTGAAAATGATCAGCACAGCAAGATCTAACTACCCTGAAATTTTGAAGAAAATCTGATTACCTATCTTGGAGTTATTGCCCTTTTTTCATCAAATTTTCAAAATTTTAATACTTTTCGTTTTTTATTTCAAAAACTATAAGAGATATATGTTAAGTTTAAACAGCAAACTTGTGTAGCATGTCAAGATTTACCTAGCCTGCAATTTTATAGTAAATCTGATTACCTTTCTTGAAGTTATTGCCCTTTTTTCATCAAATTTTAAAAATGTTGATACTTTTCATCCTTTATTTCAAAAACTATAAGAGATAGATGTTAAGTGTAAACTAAACATGTTCAGCTTGTCAAGATCTACATGCCCTGCAATTTTGAAGTAAATCTGATTACCTGTCTAGGAGTTATTGCCCTTTTTTCATAATTTTTTAGCTCACCTGGCCCAGGGCCAAGTGAGGTATTGCCATCACTTGGCGTCCGTCGTCCGTCCGTTAACTTTTTCATATTTTAATCTTCTCCTATGAAACAACTTGGCCAAATGGAACCAAACTTGGCAGTAAGCATCTATGTAAGGTCCTCTATAAAGTTTCTCCATTTCGTTCCGTTCCACTAACAAATATGGCCGCCAAGGGCAATTATTGTTTCTGATTGGCTACTGTTTAAAAAATCTTCTCCTCTGAAACTGCTTGACAAAATGGAGCCAAACTTGGCAGGAAGCATCTATGTAAGATCCTCTATAAAGCTTCTTCATTTGGTTCCATTCGGCCAACAAATATGGCCGCCAAAATTAATTCTTTTTTCTGATTGGCTAATGTTTAAAAAATCTTCTCCTCTGAAACAGCTTGGCCAAATGGAGCCAAACTTGGCAGGAAGCATCTATGTAAGGTCCAAACCAGGCATAGATGGTCCCTGGGTGTGTCCCTTTCAAAATTGTGTCTGACAGCCCCACCCTCCATTCAAGATGGCTGCTGTTTTTTAAGGTAATGCTTATCTCCCTTTGAAATTTGCTTCAGTATCATTCTATTGTCAGGTGAGCGATACAGGCTCAGTGGGCTGAGCCTCTAGTTTTATTGGAGTTTGGAATGTGATGTTCTTTTGCCACTCGTATACAAATACCAACCATACACTTAGTTCCTAACATACTTGAACATACACATCGGGTTTCAGTCGTGACAATGGACATATATTTAATAATAATAATAAAAGACTAAGGCTCTGGCGACAAAGAATCGCCCGAGAAGATTAATAAACGCAAAGCTCGAGTGGAAAAAGACACAGAATATGAGGAAAAACAACACCAACAGACTTTTCAGTCCAAGTGGTTAGCCGATTTCTGCCAGTTACGGCTGGATGTTGATAGTGTCTCATATCGCCATATCTGTAGAAAATATCCTGTTATTGTCGTGAATGTTTATTGGCAAAATCATGAATAGAGCCTAAGGTGCTTAGTCATATGCAAAACGTGCTGCCAATGCCAAAGTAATCAAAATGAATTTACTTTTTCGACTCGGCTTATGTTGTATCTGAAAGCATCCTGCCATTCACTGACTGCACATATAAATGGTCTTCATTTGGGCAGTGATCATTTGTGCAGGGGTACTTGCGTTAACTTTATTAAAACAATATCAGAAGTTTTATGCAGTTGTACAATAGACCATAAGTTCGATTGATTTCAATTGTGTACAGACTCCTCCGTCACTGATCAAGAGGCAATACCAGTACTTTTAAGAAAAGTCCGCCCTCGCACTCATGAACCAGCAACTGTGTTTGCAAGTATCGAATGTTTAAAAAGAAACAGTACAAGTAGGATTTTGTCTGGTAAGTAACTTTTTTCAGATAACTTGCCCATAGACAAGCACAACATTTCCATATTTCCACACCCCTGGCTACATCATTGCGAGAACAAGTTAATTTTCACTGAGATGATGATAAGGTCTGCTTTGTGCTACACCCAACATGCTTAGTTGGATTTTTATAGTGCTAGCTCACTGAAAAAACAGTCTGCAGATAGACAATGCCGCCCTACTCGGATACATTATCCTGATTCCGAGCCAACCAGTCTGCTCTTTCTCCTTAATGCTGCATTCTTAAAGGAGAAGTAGCAATATTATATTCTTTGGTTTGACCCGATTTGGGCTTGAACCCACGATCTGCAGCACTTGAGGGGATCATGCTAACCATTACACCACTGATGCAGTTAATAGTCGATCGATATCAAAGATGTGTGTACATGTATGAATATTAAGTGATTGAATTTTATTCTTTTCATGTTTTCAGAATGAAGCACTATATATAAAAGGACAAAAATGATATTGATGACACACAAGAAGTTTGATCAAGTGAACTAAAATAAGAAGTAAGTGGTTACATAAAACGTAATAAATATGAGAACAGGGAAGGATATGTAGTTGAAAATGATAAAAAGTGTGTCTTTAAAAACTTATTTTTTAAAATATGCAAATATCTTATTTATACTTTTCAATTTCTAATTCAGGTATTTTCCTCAGAGATTAAGGGTTAAAGGGAGCCAAAAGCGACCAATGCCCAAAATGATCATGATTTTTCAACACGTTTTTTCCATTGCAAATAATGATTGCTTGTGCATGTAGTTTTTATCGTTTCCGCTTTATGAGGGAGACAAAGGAGGCATACGTCCATTTAAAGACAAATGGTTTTAATGCCAATTTTAAACTATACCTTTTTGCACATTTTACAACTTGGCGAAATATGTATTCCGTTTTCATTTGTTGTCAACGATGATTACATATATTTATTAAAGCAGACTTAAACTTTTAAAACTTGACCCTGAAGAAATGTGTACCGTTAATCGTTTTTTATTTTCTGTCAACAGTGAATACACTATCGATACCATACAAATTCATATCTAAATGAAAACGAACATCCCCGTTTTCTCAACTCGATCGTGTATACGTGGCCATCTGTAAAAAATCGATGTGATTACATATATTCATTAAAACAGACTTAAACTTTTAAAACTTCACCCTGAAGAAATGTGTATTCGTTTTCTATTTTTTGTTAACAGTGAATACACTATAACATACAAATTCATAACTAAATGAAAACAAACATCCCCATTTTCTCAACTTGGTTGCGTATACGTACCCATCCGTAAAAATTGATAATTATAAGATAAGATATCTTTTAAGATTATTGATAAGTGCACCAAGTATTAATTTTAACAGGAAAGTATTAATTTTATGGTGTGGCACTTAATCTCTTGGTGTCATCCTAATCTCTGCGATTTAGTATTAATCCCTAAGGGGCACACTAAATTTCAGCGGTAAATTATTAAAATTTAATACTTGCCAAGGAAATTAATAATTTGATGCCCTAGTCACTGGCGTTAAACTGATCGTGGGAACTGCAGTTACGACAATCACAACATGGCGGAGGTAGAAATAAATAAGATCGTTTTCTGCTAATTTCTCCATTCTAACGTGTTGTTGTCAAAAATTACTCAGCCGCAAGGTTGATCTGTACGATTTTGTTGTATGTGTGTTCTTGATACCATATATGGTCTCGTTACCAAGAAAATAGTAGTCGGAAATTTAAGGATCATAATCATACATGTAACTCCAAAAGAAGATAATCTATTTTTATATAATATAATTTATGGAGTTATGATTATCTTCCTTAAATTTCTTAAATGATACTAAAACTGGATTGCTGAACAAAGTTTTATCAATTTTGTTTCGACTTAAGAGACATCACTCTCAACGTATCATTCACAGTGCTAGGAATTCCCTTGTTACAGAGTTGGTTCCAAAACAATTAGGTTTAGAACATATATCACAGGAAGAATTTTGCCAAAACCAGGCCACACTACAACATTTGCTAAACATTGTTCACAAATGACGATTCACAGGCACATATATACATTCAGAAAAGTTTGAATTACAAGTTTCAAAGGAGATCATTTTGGGATGCTGTTGATTATCTAGAAGATCAGGGTAATATGTCAAAAGCCATTGTATTTAGACAAAGGCAAATAACAGCATACTACCGAGGAGACAAACAAATCTAGATTGATCACAAAGATCAGATGGGTTGTTGAGAGTGCTAATGGGCGTATCAAGCAGTGGAGATTTCTAGATAAAGGTGTTCCCAATAAGTTGGTTAAATACATAGGTGATTTTGTCAAAATTGTTTGCGAAATACTAAATGGTTTCAGACCCTCGACTTTATCAATAGACACAGCATCAATTGGGATAGAAAATGAAATACTTCAAAAAAGCAAATATGGACAATGAATTGAAAATTTATTTGGAACAAAACAATTTGATAACAAAGAGAAGCAACTAAAGCCCAATTGAAAGCACAGATCTGACTGATTTTCCAGAACTAAGTCTAGATGAACTAAGGGAAATTACAATGGGTGTATATCAAATGAACAGGCCTCATGTAAATGAACATTTAACCGAAGACGGACTGTATGAACTTCTATTGTTTAAAGAGGCAATAGGCATCATAAAAGTAAAAATCCAATCACGACATTCAAAAAACGGAACACATTCTATGGATTCAATATGTGAAAGGTCCAGTCAGACTTATTATAGGCTGGTACTGCACACGTAATATAGGAGGCTGTGTGGTTGGTGTTGTGCTCATATAGCTATGGTTCATGGGTTACGATAGACATCAAAGCAACACAATTCCATCTGATATTAGAAATCACCTATTGCTTGATACTCTTGACATGCCGTCTGACACTAATTCAGACTGTGATTCTGATGAAGAATTTACTGAAGAGTAGACTTTGGTACCAAATAATTGTCCCTTCTTATTCCATTGCACATGGTTTTTGTTCCTTAGATAACATTGTTCTATTATTTCTATTAGGTTTTTATTGACTGCCTTTATTGTAAAAGAGGTTTTACACTGGTGTTTATGATGTAGTAATTAGTGTGAGTTTTATTATCTATTTGTATCAATATACATTAGACTCTTCAAGGTAGGGTCAAATCAAATATCTGCAAGAAAAATATTATTCCCTGCTTCTCAGCTAAGCATATAATATCAGTAAAGGGAAAGACCGAACCAGGACAACGTGTCTGTGTTTGTTGGATTTTTTTACTCACAAAAAAATTAATAAGAATGTATTTTTGATTAGATTGATCTACATAAGGACTGTTATTTCAGTATGAAATGCTAAAGATAAAAAAAAGATAAATACCTGGTTTTTTGTGTCAATAAAAATCAGTAAAAAATATCCTAACATTGACATTTACTAATCTTAATTATATGAAAACAATATTCATTTAAAGATAGAAAAAGATATATATACCAGGTTTTTGTATTTATAAAGGAATCGGGGGGAAAAAATACAACATGTACCAAACTATATCCTCTTTTTTTGCTCCCTATTTACGGGTTTGTGCATTACATCAACATTCCAGGATTTGCTTTAAAAATAAAATTGTAAAAAAAAAAAAAAAAAAAAAATCAGGTATTTTTGTGTTAAAAGATAAGTAAACAAAAAATCCTCCCAACATTTACCAAATTTTCTCCCCTTTTCACACCTTGTTTATGGGTATGTGCATTATTGCAACCTTCCAGTACCAGCATGTGTTTTGAAATAAAATTTGCTTATATGAAAACCATAATCAAAGTTAAAGATGAAAAAAAGATAAATACCAGTTGTATGGTGTTGATAAAAGAATAAGAAAACAAACAACATTTACCAAACTATATCTCCCCTTACTATGTTTTACCAAACTATATCTCCCCTTACTATGTTTTACCAAACTATATCTCCCCTTACTATGTTTTACCAAACTATATCTCCCCTTACTATGTTTTACCAAACTATATCTCCCCTTACTATGTTTAACTACATTAACATACCTTTACATCAGTCTTGAAATTGGAAGTGACTTTCAAACTACCAGATATGTATGCTGGACAATGTCTGCAATTGCTTTAAAATTTCCCTGTGTGTCTTTTTGCAATTCAATATATTAGTCTCCATGTTAACAGTGTGAAGTCTTTCTCAACAATGAAAAACTAAAACTTGTATGTAAGTTAAGTAGAAGTTAAAACAGTTCAGTTTTGTGTTTGAGAAAGTTGACCAAAAAATGCCCTAGGGATGTTACATTAACATTAGTAGTCTTATGGTATTTATTATATATGTATATAAGGGCAGATCATTCCTTTATATAACAATTATTAGGTTGTATATAGGTATTGATCTTTCATCATTAAGATCAAATTTAATACAATGAATGCAAAGTCCTAGATACAAATTCTACTGAATCTGTATTTTAAAAATCATTTGAAACATTGATTTAAAAAAAACTCCTCAAAAGAAAAACCATGGCCATCAAATGTAATTGAAAAGTAATTAACATTACAGCAACATTACAAAAGTAATCGTTACAATTAAAGTAATATGAAACAAGTTTTTGGTGAAATAAACATCTTCAAAAATATTCTTGATATGTTTACATTCCCTTAAAACTAAACCATTCGTGCATGTTTGAGGACGAAAATCGTGATCATCTGTGATTAAGAACAGAAAATCGTTCCATCTCGTACGTGTTTTTTCAAGACAATGGCGGCTAATCAACTTTCGAATGCACCGTTCCGATGATTGCTGATCATGAAATTTCATCACCAACGTAAACAACGATGGATGCTGAGGTGAGCCCATGACGGACATGTATCATTCTGGTTTTGAAAGAAGTTAAATTTCTTGCATTTCTTGCCTTGTAAATAAAATAAATAATCTGCCCACCCAAAGTTGGAAAAAAATTCAGGCCTTTGCTCTGTAGAAAATAAAAAAAATAATCTGGTCTGAACTGAGTAAACAATGTTATAACCTGTCCTGCACTATGTGCCGAATGAATTTTTTGTCAAATATTCTAACCTGACTAAACTTGCCAGGCCCACTCAGAATCAAATTATTTGCCTATATATTATTATGAGATAAAAAAAAATGTGTGCTTTCTTTCACATTCATGTCTCTTAGGCCAAATAAATTTTAAATAGATTTGAAACAAAGTAGTATTCATTTTTAATAATAAAAAAATGTTTTAACATAATTACAACTTGCGTATGCAGTGCCCCCTTACTGGGCCCCGCACAATTTGCTGAATTATACACATAATGCCGTTAAAAGACATTTACGGCGGTTTAGATCATAGATGGTGATATATATTTATTTTCCATGTAAAGAGATCCTTGTTTAACGTTTCACTAAAGGAAAATTATTTTTAATCGTGGATTGAATGGAAAATAATGGAATGTAAATCGAAACGAAAATGAAGAATCTTGGCCACTTCAGAGTTCGTTTCCAGATGAAGAGCGGTCTTTATTTCCACCCAAAGATCATATTCATTTCCAATATATATTTTGTTTAATTTAGCACTCGCTGCTTTTTTGTTTCTTTTTCTGGCAGAATCGCTCAGTTTACGCTTCGGACCTGGCTTCAATTTCTTTGCCTCTGATATTTTCTTCATCAACACTATAACGGAGCATGCGCACAATCTCTACCTAATGAGTTCAAATCTGAGGTCAATAGCATATGATTTGCATTATTGTCCGGGTAGCAAGAATTATCGAAGACAGAATAAAATGACTAAACTGAATTATACATCGTAGCTCTCAAAAAGTGAATGGTTTACATTCTTTATATATTTGATATTTACATATATCAGAAATTTTTAGAAAACTGAAGATAATGATTTTGGCATTTCATATTACTTTAACTTGTAAATGAAAAATTGACCATTGCAAATTACATAGCATTACTTTGGGAAAATATAATCATTACAATGTATTACCATTACCCCAGGTCTGGGGATGTAGATTAGTTTATAACAGCATTTGATCTTATTAGAAGGAAATAACATGTAATGATTAAGTTAGTAATGCAATACAGGGCCACTATAATAGAGGAGATACTTGATGTTACACAACAACCAATCATTCTTTTTACACCACTGCTGGCAAATAACACCCAAATTTATAATCATATTGTTCCTCAGACCTTGATATAAATTTATACAATATCATGTTTGGTTTTGTTTGTTTTTATTTTACTTTGCTGACAATCATGTCCTTATATTATAGGAATAACAGTATGACAGATGGAATGTTCATAACAGTTTTCGAAAATGGTCAATAATTTCTCATTTTCACTGGATTGAGTTTTGTGTCAGAGTATCATATTTAATGTCTGCACTGAGCTCAGTTCATTGTTATGCATTCTATCATCACAGTGATTTTATTTGGACTGTAATATAGCACTAATGGACAGTTGGACACAAAGGTAAGATACATATAACATTTTATACATACAATCAACCAATGGAGTATCATCATGATTTATTTACTTAGTTTATAGCTCACCTTGTCAAAGGCAAGTTGAGCTTTTGGTGTCCATCGTCTTGTTAACTTTTCACATTTTAATCCACATAGCCAAATGAACCGAAACTAATATATGGAAGGTTCTCTATAAAGATTGCTCATTTTGTCCCGACCTGTTGCCCACAGGCAATTCTTGGTTCTGATTTGGTCGATTTCTTTAAATTCTTCTCCTCTGAAACCACTTGGCCAAATGGTATGAAGCACCTATGAAAGATTCTGTATAAAGTTTCCTCAAAACAGAATGAAAGGTGAGCAACACAGGCTCAGCCCACTGAGCCTCTAGTTTAGTTAAGCAGATTATTGTCATACATTTTTTGAGAATCATGAATGCAGATCGTGACTCATTCATATTTCATACATATAGGTTTTTTTTTAATTTTCATTATTCATAACAGTATTTTTATAATTAAATAGAGAAGGCAGAATTTCAGAAATCATTTTTAAGTGTTAGTTAATTTCATTGTACATATATATCTGACATGTAACTGAATTAATATTAAATATGGAGAACATTTTTGAATTTCTTGTTCATTTTCATATACCGGTATATAAATGTATTATAAGATCCTAATTTTTGTTGTTCTTTCTTGATAATAATTTATATTTCTTTAAAGAATTTTATCATTTTCAGCTCCTCTTACCCAAAGGATTAGTTGAGCTTTTGCCACCACTTTGTGTCTTGTCAGCATCCGTCTGTCCAATGTAAGCTATTTAAACAATCTTCTCTTCTGCAAACCACTGGGCCTGAATTCAACCAAAGTTGGATGTTTTCTTTCAAAATTGTATCTGATGACCCTGTCAGTCATCCAACATTGCTGCTGTTACTATATATAGAACATATGGGGGAATAATATACAGACCTAATAAAGCAAGATTTTTTTCAACCAAAATGAACTGAAATATTAAATAATGAAAAGTATGACAAATGTTGAGTTTTGCCTAAGCATTTTACATTTTGTTGATTTTTGTCAGATATATGCAAATTCACTTGACTTTCATAATTAAAATCTTTTCTGAATCAAGCGTCTGTCAGTGTGGAAGGTACTGTTGCCATTCCTGAACCAAAACAGTCCCTAATTCCTGAATATTTTAACTCTTTGGGGTATGGTGGGTTCACTTTTTGTTCTAGATTGTCCCATAAATGTTCTATCGGATTACCTCCTGTTGCAGATAGTCTTGCACTATACAGGCCCTATGTGGTCAACCATTGTCATTCATTAGAATTGGTCGACATGCTAATGGATGATCATCCAAATGAGGCATAGTTAATGGGCGCAGGATCTGATCACCGTAATTTTGTACTGTTAAAGTCCCATTAAGGACATACAAGTCAAGCTTACAGCTTAGAAAAAAAGCATCCCCAAACAGTAACACCACCTCCACCAAATGCAGTTGTGCCCACAATATGTTCCTGTTGAAATGCTGTGTTTCTCTGTCTCCATATGCGGACGCGGCCATCAACTGGATTCAACAAAAAACGACTTCCATCAGATCAGTGCACTCTGCCACGACCTGATATTCCATCCCATATGGTCACGTGTCCATTGAAGCCTGGCTGTTTTGTGGCATATTGTCAGTAGCGGACACTTTATCGGTCACCTTGCATTGTTAAGACGTCTGTTGACGGTTCGTCTGGTAATGCGCCCGTTGACAAGCCATTAGCTTCGCAGCATGTTTGCAGTGCTGAATGGCTATTGTCTGGCGAGCTTTTTAAGAGGTCTATCTTCTCTTGGAGTCGTTTCCAGAGGCATTCCTGTCCTTTGGCGGTTTGGTTCATGCGCTGCTTCAATCGAACAATGACCGAGCGGCTTACAGTGAATCGTTCAGCAGTCTGTCTGTAGGACATGCCACCCCTTACCTTTACAACTGCTGGCCATCTATCTGCATCTGCCTGTTTTCTATGTGCCATGTTGAAATAAATTTTAGAAAGTTTAAAGTTTTACCCGAACTGCACGCACAGATACTGATTTGAAACCCCCGCCAAACTTGAGTTTTGTAAAGGTACAGGTGAACTTATAAAAACCTGTTTCGTCGTTCTTTAATTAATGGACCGATAAAAAACAGGTACCATGAAAAAATATATGTTTATGTACAAGACATATATATTTTAGTGTCGCTCACCTTTCATTCTGCTTTGAGGAAACTTAATACACAACTTTCCATACATGTAGATGCTTCCTACCAGATTTCGGTTCATTTGGCTGGGCAGTTTCAGAGGAGAAGATTTTTTAGATATCGACCAATCAGAAACAAGAATTGCCTGTGGTGGCCATGTTTGTTAACCGATCGAGACGAAATGAGCAATCGTCATAGAGGACATTCCATAGATGCTTCCTTATCCTACCATGTTTCGGTTAATTTGGCCCCGCTTTCAGAGGAGGAGATTTTTAAAAATTGGCCAATCAGAAACAAGAATTGCCTGTGGAGGGCCATGTTTGGTAATGGATCATAACAAAATGTGCACTCTTTAGAGAGGACCTTCCATAGATGCTTCATACTAAGTTTCAGTTCATTTGGCTGATGGGTTTCAGAGAAGATTAAAATGTGAAAAGTTAACAGATGACAGACAACAAACGATGAACGCCAAGTGATTGCCTTTGGCACGGTGAGCTAAAAAGAATATTAAAATGTGAATACCTACATGTATTGTATAGTATAAATATGTTACACTATATCAGCATTGGTTAATTTCTAAGGGAGATAATGGCAAGTTATCTTTCTTTTAACAGTTTACTACAACGGAGAAGATTTTTTAGAAATGAACCAATCAGAAACAAGAATTGCCTGTGGTGGCCATGTTTGTTAACGGATCGGGATGAAATGAGCAATCTTTATAGAGGACCTTCCATAGATGCTTCCTACCAAGTTTCGGTTCATTTGGCCAAGTGTTTTTGGAGAAGATTTTTAAAAATCGGCCAATCAGAAAAAGAATTGCCTGTGGCGGCCATGTATGTTAATATACACTCCGACCAAAGTGAAGCACCACCCTATATTTTTATCGATATATTTTTTTACATCAATACTGTTAAAACAATCAAATAGATATCACCATTTTTCTTACACTTCTTAAAAGACTACACCAAGGGCTCTAAAATTACCAATCTACGAAGTATTTATCATCCTGAAAGACGTGACTATGACTTGGAAAAAATGGGGTTCAAAACAGGCGCTGGAAAAACGTAAAACCAGTTTGTCTTTGATGGAAGTTTTTAACATTGCATTAAAATGCAATCTTCAGATTTTAAGAACTTTTAAATGCATCTATTGTGCGTATGTGTAAGGCATAAAAATCAATAACGAGTATATCCACCGCGTTTATTGTGAAGTTCTGTAACACGCCTCGTCATGCTTCGCACAAGACGCCTAAGCCGTTCTTGGGGGAACTGTTGCCACTCCTGTAAGATAGCAGTTCTTAATTCGTCAATATTTTGACATTTTGGATTGCGTTTGTTAATTTTTCGGCCAATGAAGTCCCATACATGCTCTATAGGGTTCATGTCTGGCGACATCGCAGGCCATGGAATTGTCTGAACAGCCTCTTGCTGTAAAAAATGTTGTACAATTCGGGCTGTATGTGGCCTAGCGTTGTCGTCCATGAACATTGGCCTGTCAGCCAACGCATGATTGTCGAAATGGGGACTACGCGTGGAGCGAGCACATTGTCACGGTATTTTTGGCCTGTCAGATTACCATCAAGAACGTACAAGTCCAACTTACAGTCAAAGGAAAAACAACCCCAGACAGTTACACCCCCACCCCCAAAAGCAGTTGTGCCCAAAATGTGGTTGTCCTGAAATGAAGCGTTTCGTTGGCGCCAAAGCCTTGCACGACCGTCGGTAGGGCGTAACAAAAAACGACTTTCATCAGACCAGTGGACCCGTCTCCATGTGCGAATAGTCCACCCCAAATGATCATGTGACCAGTCAAATCGAGGATGGCGATGACGTAATGTCAACTGTGGACGTTTTATGGGTCGTCGCGCTCGCATTCCCTGATGGTGGAGGCGTCTGATTACAGTGCGTGTGCTAATGTGGCCTCCAAACGCTAAATTACCACGAAGTGCACCAGCTGTACTGAACGGCCGTTGCCGCGCCCGTCTGGATATGAGCCGGTCCTCTTTCGGTGTCGTTTTGCAAGGTCTACCTGCACGTGGACTGTCAGTAACATTCCCCGTTTGACGAAAACGCTGCATCAGTCGTACAATGATGGAATGGTTAACCCTGAAGTGGTCTGCCACCCTTCTATGGCTAAAACCACCGTTATGCATGCCAACAGCTTGCCACCTTTCTGGTATGGTTAATTTCGCCACACCATACCAAACCAATAGAAAATGAAACTTAAAACTCTACAAAAAAAAAATCAACTTTCGTTCGCAAACACAAATGTTGAAAAGTACACGTGGCACTTTACACACCCTATCATATACACATAAATAAAAATCGATCAATAACCTGTTTCACAGGTAAGTAAGTATGTGTGTACAGGTAACGAAAACAGCAAACCGATTTGAAATAAGTTCATTATTAGAAAAGATATTGTTGAAACAATTCAGGTGGTGCTTAACTTTTGTCAAGCATTTTCAACACTCGATTTTATCATATCCTGTCCATCAATTCATTGATCGTCGAGTCGACGAGGAAACAATTAAATCTTTTGTAGTGTATTTTTTGTAATTGAGAAGTCAAGTTTGTCTTGTGCAAAAAATAGACCACGTCAATCAACATCAAGTTACTCGTCATGCGCACTAAATTTAATATTCACGTTGTTTAATATTTTTATGTCAAATAATGTTGTTTTGTTTCGTTAAGTAAAAATTTTTCGGACAACACAAGAGTTCGAATATTTTTTTTGGTCACGCAAAGCGCGAAATTTTTTTCCAGAATTTAACATTAGGTTATATGACAAAAACTCTGAATCAGATTATTTTTTTTTTCCGCAACCAAAATCAGAATATTTGTTTCAGCAACATTGGGAATCAGAATATTTTTTTAGAAAAAAAAACCATACCCCCCCTTCAAGTTAAATGGTCGTTCCCTAAGTCATGATGCATTCATTGTACATATATTTATGTACATCTGTTGATAAAAGGTAGGACGATTTACTTCCTTGTGGGTAAATATATTTTTTCTCTTTTTGCAAATTTGTTCAAGAAGATTTCGAAGATACCAAAGGGGTAATCAGAATCCGTATATCGAAGAAGTACAGACAACACAATGACCAAAAGAAAAAGGACAAACAACGATCTACAAAACATACACATAAAACTAAAGATCGAGTAACACGAACCCCACTAAAAACAAAAATACGACAATGTCGAAACAGTTCCATAATCATGTTGAAAAAATCGTAGAAAGAGGCAAAATCGATACACCAAACCGACAAATACATGATCATGACCGCTCAATTTCCTGGTATGGTACAGACATATCAATACAAAGTGGCGGAGTTAAATTAATTGTATGTTGTCGTTATCTTTCTCAGAGCGAGAATAACGTGTTAATAGCAAGGTAGTAATAAGTAATAGGGAAACAAGTTTTATGTTACTGTCGGGATTACTCAATGATGGCTTCTGATTGGATAATGGTTATCTTGCATCCATTTTCAGGTTCGTTGTAATATTGTCAACAGTGGACAGTGGGACTGGCGGGTGGAAGTCTTAGGAGTAGACCGGATAGTGGGGGTGGCGGGGTGGAAGTCTTAGGAGTAGACCGGATGGTGGGGCTGGCAGGGGTGGTAGTCTTAGGAGTGGATCGGACAGTAGGGCTGGCAGGGGTGGAAGTCTTAGAAGCAGACCGGATGGTGGGGCTGGCGGGGGTGGAAGTCTTAGGAGTGGACCGGACAGTAGGGTTGTCAGGGGTGGAATTCTTAGGAGTGGACCGGATAGTGGGGGTGGAAGTCTTAGGAGCAGTGAACCGGATAATGGGGGGGGGGGGGGGGGGGGTGACGGGTTGGAAGCTTTCAGACTGGATCGGATAGTGGGGACAAGGTTTAGTGGTAGACCGCAAAGTGTGTTATGCTCTTGGTAACTGGACGAGCTTCCATGCTACTTTCCCTTTGTATACCCCCCCCCCCCCTTTTTTTTCCTACGCCCCTGTATCCATAATAGTATATAAAGAATATAAGGTTTTCTATTGTTTTGTTTTTAGATTGGTTGAGACAGTAACAATCAATAATTATAATGGCATCATCAGGTTCCATTGAAGGAGAGGATATGCATGTTTCGGATGAACCGGAAGAACAAATCGGATTGACCGTTGTTAAGAAGTATAAAACTGATTTGAGAATAGCTCAGTTTATGGCCGCTTGTTCTGATGAATCATTATGGGTAAGCGAAAATTTAGTCAAAAACGTGTTGAAGAAAATTAAGCATACAGACGATGGATTTGAAATACAATCTAAATTCAATATAGTAGTTTATGGCATGGCGGTAACCCCATCGGATGACCTGCTATTGTCAACAGATGGACCAACACTTAAAATAATCAGAGGAAACACTGGGGAAATGGTAGATTCCCAAATCAGTGTAAATCCATTAGAACCCAAGTTTCTTCATATTAGCAGAAATGGTGAACTATTTATAAGTGTTAAGAGCCGTGAACCATTATATTCAGCTGAAGGACAACGTTTGGTGATCGTCATGGATATGGAAGGAATCCAACAGGCGAAATATGGATACGACGAAAAACAAAAAGCATTATTTACATACCCTTGGGGAATTGCAACCAGCAAAAATGGAAATATTTGTGTCATCGATCGGTTGTCAATTAATTGTAAAGGAAGAGTTGTAGTTTTAAACAGCAGAGGGAGTGTCGAAAATATATATAATGGATATCCTAAAGTTGAAGAAGCTCCATTCAAACCCAGGGGCATAGTAGTTACGGAAGCTGGCAATATTTTAGTGTCTGCTACAGCCGAGAGAGTAAGTCTTCACATTCTAGACTGCTCTGGACAACTGCTTGCTTACTTTAATACCAAAGACAGAGGAATAGAGAGTAGTCCCTTCTCATTAGTTTTTACAGCTTCAGGAAAGTTTTATATTGGTGGGACAACATTGGTAACAAGTACTGACACAGCTCATTTATACGAGGTTATCTTAACAGGCTGTTGATATCAAATCTAGTTACAACAGTTTTTTCATCTATTTTTTGTTTGTACATTGTATGTCTTAGTGCACAATAAGGACTCTGCAACGTACTTTGACAGCTTACACTCTGTCAAACATTAAACAAGATCACTCATATATTTATTTAATTGTAAAATATTGTAAAATCTATCAAAAAAAAAAAAAAAAAAAAAAATGAAACACAATTTAACTATTACAAAACTATATCATTAAAGGTATTAACGTGCAGTTCTTCGTATTTGATACCATTAAAAAAAAATCTTGGTTTTTTTAACCAAAGATGAAGAGAATAGATCTTTTGCACATTGCCAACTTGATTCTATAATTGTGTGTGTGTGGTGCATGTATTGAACGTTTTACTTTATCTTGTTGTGAAAGTTACATACGACGGAAAACAAAAAGCATTTCATTAATTTTGAGCATTTGTATGAAGGCACTGTCCATTTAGACAAAAGGTTCTGCCCTTGACAAGGTTGTATTAGAAAAAGTGGAAACAGAAGAGAAAGAAGAATTCGGGATAAAGCAATATGTCTCCCTTTGGTGAAGGGGAGACATGATTAAACAAATCTTCCCAGAGGCCCCCAGATAAACATGTAGGCTTGAACTGAGACAGTTTTGAAGACAGACATAAAGATGCTCGACTTGTCATGATGTGAAATAACAAACGAAAATGTAGCTCTTTCTGGAAAAGACTTAAGACAATCACTCAGAATCTACCCATCGTTTTTCATTGTCCCTCCTTGTACCACTCAACAAGAAACAAATTAAAAGAATTGCAGTCTTTATTGGGCAAGTTGAATTTTGTTTCACAGTGTATACACCCAGGACGTATTTTTGTCAATAGATTGTTAAATTGGTTAAGAGAAATTCCTGAAAAAGTTCAGATTTCAATACCAGATGATTTTAAACTTGAAACGTTTCCCCCTCGTACTATATCTGACTGGAACCGGTTGTCACAGCACATAGTTATGAGTCGCTCCCTCGTACTATATCCGACTGGAATCGGTTGTCACAGCACATGGTTATGAGTCGCTCCCTCGTACTATATCTTGACTGGAACCGGTTGTCACAGCACATAGTTATGAGTCGCTCCCTCGTACTATATCTTGACTGGAACCGGTTGTCACAGCACATGGTTATGAGTCGTTCCCTCGTACTATATCTGACTGGAACCGGTTGTCACAGCACATGGTTATGAGTCGCTCCCTCGTACTATATCTGACTGTAACCGGTTGTCACAGCACATAGTTATGAGTCGCTCCCTCGTACTATATCTGACTGGAACCGGTTGTCACAGCACATGGTTATGAGTCGCTCCCTCGTACTATATCTGACTGGAACCGGTTGTCACAGCACATGGTTATGAGTCGCTCCCTCGTACTATATCTGACTGGAACCGGTTGCCACAGCACATAGTTATGAGTCGCTCGGTTGAAACATTCAAAGCTGCTGTCTGTTCTATTAAATACTATCTTATGAAACCTGTGAATAGTTTTAACCCTTTTTCCAATTGTCATGTGCAACCTCTGACATAATCTTCAACTTGTTGGATGCGGTTAGTATGTGATAGAAGTAGAAGATAAATTAAGCCAATATCAAAAATAGTAAAGAGCATGGTTCAACTGCAGACAAGAGTCTATTTTGCACTCATTTTGGGGTATGAGTTACATGTATGCTCGTTATTGCAGACCTTGTTGCGACTGAAATGTAGAATAGCAGTAAAGTCGCTGTTTCTTTACTTTAAATTGTATCTAAGTGTAATGTTGGATGTCTCTCATGTTCATAATTTACATTCATACCCTTTCTTATTATTTTATTAGTACAAAGTATACTATCTGACTTTTAAAGTTGATCATAATCTAGTTAAAAACTCTCTTCCCCTTGTCAACGGGTAAATATTTCAAAGAACTAATCACGAGTCGTCATCGTATAGTAGTTGGATTTACAACTACCTGTGCAATCAGTGCCTATCACCACTAAAGTTGTGAATTCGAACCTCCTTCATGGCGAGGTTTACTCGATACAACATTGTGTGATAAAGTTTATAAGTGACTTGCGGCAGGTCGGTAGCTTTCTCCGAGTACTCCGGTTTCCTCCACCAATAAAACTGACCGCCACGATGTAACTGAAATATCATTGAAAGTATAAACCTAAACCACCAAAGATTTTTGACATAAACAGTTAGAATCTTTACACTTCAATCTCCCACTTACAAATGAAAAAAAAGTTACAATGTTTTTGCATACAACACTGAATTTTCTTAACATTATTGTGAATTCAATATTCTGTGTAGGGAACGATATGTTGACAGTACGATGGAGAAGTTGAATTGCTTAAATAAAAAAAATCACACAAAAGTTGGTTCCTGTAATCCGTTCTTTGTTGAATTGTGGGTAATGTCAGACGCGAAAACATTCTGCATGACGAATTATTTATCATATATACAAGCAAGACATTTGTTTTCTCATTCTCATTAAATTTATTCATGAAGCACATATATACAACCCCCATCACGATATAGCTGAAATATTGTTGAAAGTGTCATTAAATACTATAAACCTAAACCCACCCCCATAATGGTAATTTGTTTTCTACTCTTAAGATATCGTCAAACATCATGAGAAGTATTAAATCAATTAATTGTAGTAAAACGTAGTATACATCTTCCCCGCTCTTGAAATAATAAAATCTCGAATTTATGAACAGTAATAAACGACTTAAAGTTTCATTTGTACTCAAAATCAGTCTATCTTTGTGTTTTGACATAATTTTCGAACTAATTCCATAAAGGTGTAAATTATAATGCAAATGTATTTTTCTATCATTGTTATCTGTGGTTGCTGTACCATCATTTTAACTGCTACTTTTTACTACTGTATTGAATTGAAAGGAATTACACAGTGATTATTTCTTGACAATAATAAACATCTACAAATTAGGGTAAAAGTTATGGTGTTTAACGCCACTTTCAACAATATTTCAGCTATGTCGTGGCGGTCAGATTTATTGGTGGGGAAACCGGAGAAAACCACCGACCTGTTGCAAGTCACAGACAAACTTTATTACATGTTGTATCGAGTACAACTGATTGCACAGGTAGTTGTAAATCCAACTACCATACAATCGTGACCACGACGACCCGGTACAGCATTAGTATTTTCTACTCACAGCATTAAGGATTAAAAGCAAAGATTTGTTGGTTCGAATCAGGATAATGAGTCCGAATGGAGCGACAAGTATACCCTCTGACTTGTTTTAGTGAGCTAGCACTACGAAAATCCAACTTAGTATGGTAGTGTAGCACATAACTGACATCATCATTTTATAAAATATAGCTAGTTTTCGGCATGCTATAACTTAAAACAAAAGTGTACATTTTGGTGTGCGTTTTGTGTCAATTGTAAACCATTGATAATTGTCCACCCACATCTCTTATCGACTATGGAGACAGTAACCTGCAAGCATGTCTATAACAAACTTCAATAATAATAATAACCCCTGAGCCTGTGTAGCTCACCGGTCATTTTGTTTTGAGGAAACTTTATACAGAACCTTCCTAAGGCACTTCCTACCAAATTTCAATTAATTTGACAAAATGGTTTTACAGATTATTTTTTTAATTGGCCAATCACAAACAAGAACTGCCTATGGCTATAGTTGTATGATCGGCACTAAATAATGGAAATTTTGTACAAGATCTTCCATATATCATTCCTACAAAGTAACAATTCACTGTGCCTCATAGTTTCAGCAGAGAAGATTTTTAAATTTCAGCCAATCAGAAACAAGAATTGCCCATGGTGACCATGTTTTTGTCCAATCGAGATGAAATGAGGAAATCTTGAGGACCTTTCATTGATGTTTCCTGTAAAATTTTGCTTTTTTTTGGCTCAGTTTCAGAGAAAAGTTTTAAAAATCGGCCAAGCAGAAACAAGACTCTTTAGAGAACCTTTCATAGATGCTTCCTACCACATTTTGGTTCATTTGGTCATGCGGTTTCAGAGACGAATTTTAGAAATCAACCAATCAGAAACAAGAATTGCCTATGGCAGCTGTTTGTTGACGGATCAGGACAAAATGAGCAATATTTCTTGAGGACTTTCCATAGATGCTTCCTACCAATTTCGGTTCATTTGGCCAAGCAGTTTCAGAGAAGATTTTTAGAAATCAACCAATCAGAAACAAGATTTGCCTATGGCAGCCATGTTTGTTAACGGATTGGGACGAAATTAGCTATCTATATTGAGGACCCGCCATAGATGCCTCCTATCAAGTTACGTTTCATTTGGCCAAGCGGTAGTGTTTAATGCCATTTTCAACGATAATAATAAGTAGGAATAAAAACTAACTGAAAATCTTAAACACTTTAATAATATTTTTAATTTTTTTTTTCATATTTATATTAAAGATATATAAACATCTACAAAAAAACTAAAGATACAAGAAATTGTACATATTTCTTCAAATACATCCATCAGCTATTTTATATTTTTAAAATGGCTGTTGTTTCCTCTCGCTCAACCAGCTGAAGAATTACATTTCATCTGTAAATGTTAAGACAGGAAATTAAATCAATCTTTCAAATAACCAAAAAAACATTAAAATGTAAGACAGTTATCCACAGAAGTTAAAATACATCTTTATCAAACAATGCCTACATTTCAAATATTGTAAATGAGCCTGTCTCACTCATCTGGTAAAATGGGGACGTCGTTATCATAAGGTAGGGTTGGTGTTATGGTGTTTAACACCTTTTTGAACAATATTTCAGTTATATCGTGGCGGTCAGTTTTAATGGTAGAGGTAAATTGGAGTACAAGGAGGAGAAAACCAACGACCTGTCGCAAGTCCCCGGCAAACTTTATCACATAATGTTGTATCGAGCACACCTCGCCATGATAGTGGTGATAGGCACTGATTGCACAGGTAGTCATAAATCCAACTACCATATGATCACGACCTTGACGACCCCACCAAAATAATGACTAGAGGCTCAGTGGGCGGAGCCCGTGTCACTCACCTTTCATTCTGCTTTGAGGAAACTTAATACAGAACCTTCCATACATGTAGATGCTTCCTACCAAGTTTCGGTTCATATGCCTAAGCAGTTTCAAAGGAGAAGATTATTCAGAAATCAACCAATCAGAAACAAGAATTGCATGTGGTGGCCATGCTTGCTAACCGATCGGGACGAAATGAGCAATCTTCATAGAGGACATTCCATAGATGCTTCCTACCAAGTTTTGGTGGTAACCATGTTTGCTAACGGATCGGGATGAAATGAGCAATCTTCATAGAGGACATTCCATAGATGCTTCCTACCAAGTTTTGGTGGTAGCCATGTTTGCTAACTGATCAGGACGAAATGAGCAATCTTCATAGAGGACATTCCAGATGCTTCCTACCAAGTTTCGGTTCATTTGGCCAAGCGGTTTCAGAGAAGAAGATTTTTAAAAATCGGCCAATCAGAAACAAGAATTGCCTGTGGTGGCCATGTTTGGTAATGGATCATAACAAAATGTACACTCTTTAGAGAGGACCTTCCATAGATGATTCCTACCAAGTTTCAGTTCCATTTGGCCGAGGGTTTTCAGAGGAGAAGATTAAAATGTGAAAAGAAAACGGATGACAGACAACAGACACCAAGTGATGGCAAAAGCTCATATTGCCTTCGGCAAGGTTTGCTAAAAAGAATATTAAAATGTGAATACCTATTTGTAATGTATAGAATAAACATGTTACACTATATCAGCATTAGTTAATTTCTAAGGGAGATAATGGCAAGAGTTATCTTTCTTTTAATAGAGAAGATTTTTTTTAATCGGCCAATCAGAAACAAGAATTCCCTGTGGTGGCCATGTTTGTTAATGGATTGGGACAAAATGTACAATCTTTAGAGAGAACCTTCTATAGATGCTTCCTACCAAGTTTCAGTTCATTTGGCTGAGGGGGTTTCAGAGGAGAAGATTAAAATGTGAAAAGTTAACGGACGACGGATGCCAAATGATGGCAAAAGCTCACGTTGCCTTTGGCAAGGTGAGCTAAAAATGTAAGACATTAATTCATGTAAATTAAATTAACCCTTATTAAATAATGTTTACATTTCAAATACTGTTAAAACACAAAAGGCTCACACAAGTCTGCATCACTCACCTGGCAAACAATGTTTATTGAACCATTGCCTTTTGTAACATATGCTAAATTTTGACCCCCTAAGGACTTGGACTCGCTAAACCCTGGGACTGCATTTGTACAAAATTTAATCTTCATATTACAATGCTGCTTGTTGAAAGTGGCTTTAAACATCATAACTGTCACTTTTTAAGAACATCCCCAATGAAGGATCAACTTCATTTATCATTTGTACAAGCCTAAATCCCTTCTACCAAAGGATCATCTTTTACAAAATTGGTTTCCATTTGGTTGAGCAGCTTACACAAAAAATATTAAAGTCGACAATGACAGATGCCAAGTGATGTGGAAATACAAGGCCAAGTGAGCTTGGCTAAAAAAGTAAATATAAAAAATATAAAAGCACTATTTCATTAAAAGTACAGTAAAAAAAACCAATAATATTATAGTCAGTATTAATTATACATCTATGTAATATTTTACTCTCACATGCAATTAAAGGGACATAACTCATCCATACATGTGTTGAAGATTTCATTTAAAATAAATTTTATTATCTAAAACACCTTTAAATGTTTAATTTTATTTGGCACCACAACTCAGATTGTCATAACATATTTAGAACATTGAATAAAGTTTACAAGCAGAAGTAAATCAAATGCTTATAAATTTTAGAGTTTTGTTTTATTTGTCCTCTCATCAGCCAGTTCTAAGGAGAACAAGAAAAAAAAACTTCAACAGTGAACCACTGAGTTCAAGGGTTAACCCTTTTTTTTTTACCATCATTAATTTTCACTGATTTGCAGACAAGTGATGTGCACAATTCACTGACAAACTTTATCACATAATGTTGTATCATGTACACCTCGCCTGAGTAAGATTCGAACTTACAACCAGGGATGGGGCAATTGTAATGTGTAATGGTAATTGACTGTAATTAATTACAAAATGTCAAGAAATTAAAAGTAATGTGTAATTGGTCCAAAATTCAATTACATGTAATGGTAATTTAATTAATTACTTCCCAAAAATGTGTGTAATTTACAATTACTTTTCAATTACATTAACAAAGATATTGAATAAAATTGAAACTGTTTCTACTGCTATTCAGGAAAGCATATTTGACCAAATTAAGTTTTTTCCTTTTTGAATGTAGATAATCTCTCTGTGTTTGATAGTAATATAAAAATGCAAATCTATATGTTCTTAGTCATCTTGGTAATGAAAGGTCAGACTATCTGCTATCTGATTTATGGATAGAAATGAAATATAGATTAATTAAGATGTTTATTGTTTTATTGAAAATTAGTGATTAAAATTTGTTTATAGAATTGACAGTACAAGGCCTAAGGCACTACTGGTTTCTAATCCTTTAATCTTTTGTTTGTTAATTTTACAGCTTGTGTCAGGAGTAATTAACAAGACCTGGTTTGGTGCTTCCAGGTCTTAAATCACCTTTATATACACAATTCCTTGTGCACAACTGAGTGCCACCCTTCTCCTTTAAAAGTGGTCATTGAATTTTAATAATAAAAAGTTTTAACTAACAATTTGACTTGAATTTGATGAACATCAAGTGTAACAGTAAAAAGATGTAACTTTGTTGTAACTGCATGGACATTCAATGTATAATGTATTAGTTTATTCACTGTCTATATGTATATTCTGAATCATATTGCTATTGCTTACCTGTTCATTCATATTTTTTCTATGCACATTAAAGCTGTTTTAAAATGTAATTTGTAATTTAATTAATTACATTTGAAAGTAATTGTAATTCAATTAATTACTTTCCTATGTAATTAGTGTAAACAATATTTATTGAATAAATTACACGAGTTATAACAATAGTACATACATAGGGATCAGAAAACAAGTGACGCAGCACTTATATAAATTCTTCTCCCATGTAATTGACCCCATCCCTGCTTACAACTTTAGTGGTGATATGCACTGATTGCATAGGTAGTTGTAAATCCAACTACCATACGATCACAGCCACGACAGCCCCTTAATCAGAGGTTATATCCAGATGAACTTCCACATATGAATACTTCTTCAAAAATCAACTAATTGGAGAGATTTAGGTTGCGATGCGGTAATAAAAAAGGTTGAAATTTCCTGTTAAGATTTCCCCCGCGATTTTTCATTAGCTGATCATGAATTCGTCTGGACATGATCTCTAATCGTGAGTTGTCAGATGCTAGCAGGAGTTTAGCATATTATATAACAGCTGATTTTTTTTTAAATCAGATTGATTCTGTATTCTATATCCTAGTACAACCCAGAGCTACATACAATGTATCTAAAACTAGCCACTCAAATATTGTACCTCAATACTTGATAATTCACATTTAAAATGTCTACTAACCACTCAAGTATTGTACCTCAATACTTAACATCATAAATGGAAAAAAAAGTATTAACAATATCATTTAAAGTCTATCAATTTGCTTGAAATGAGAAACATTTTCATTAAAAAAATTCCTGAAAAATATAAGTTTATTATTTAGTGATAATTCACATTTAAAATGTCTACTAGCCACTCAAGTATTGTACCTCAATACTTAACATCATAAATGGAAAAAAAAGTATTAACAATATCATTTAAAGTCTATCAATTTGCTTGAAATGAGAAACATTTTCATTAAAAAAATTCCTGAAAAATATAAGTTTGTTATTTAGTGATAATTCACATTTAAAATGTCTTTTCATTTCCTAAATTTTTATTCATAGAAAAACTGCTTTCTCTTGAAAATTCCAAAATGAATTGATAAATAGTTATTTTAACTTCACATACACAGTTTCTGACAGGTAAAGCTAGACTGTTTAAATGACAAGGGAAACAAAATCTGTCAAATAAGTTTTCAAGAACTTTTGACTGCATATATCTGTATAAAATACTACATGCCTTTTATTTCCATATTGCTTTTATTGTACAAGTTATCAGTTTGGAGGATTCTCTACAAATACCATAAGGTATTTAACATATTATTAATAATATTCCTTTATCAATACCTGCGATGATCTCAATTGTTTTATCAGACAATATTCCAATCGTGGGGAAAATGTTATCCTTCAACAAGATACAAAAATCCAGGCCCGACTCATAATTTTTTCGAGTATGAGTTTCTTATTTGTTCTACAAAATCGTCCAATCAGATCATCTTATGCATAGAATACAGTGTTCTAATTGGCTGTTTCATGTACAAGTTTCTTATTTGTTCTACAAAATCGTCCAATCAGATCATCTTATGCATAGAATACAGTGTTCTAATTGACTGTTTCGAGTATGAGTTTCTTATTTGTACTACAAAATCGTCCAATCAGATCATCTTATGCATAGGATACAGTGTTCTAATTGGCTGTTTCATGTACAAGTTTCTTATTTGTACTACAAAATCATCCAATCAGATCATCTTATACATTGGATAGTGTTCCGATTGGCTATTTCGAGTAACAGTATAGAAATCGCACTCGCCAGTTTTACAACTGTAAGACCAGGACAAATAATCATGGAAGATATTAATAAAAGATGATGTACTTGTAATAAAACATCCTCATATACATGCTGGAAGACTAGATTGTAACAGATACATGTATAATACCAATTAAAAAAAATATATTAATTAATCTATTAATTAGTGTACATCTATGACAAATGATTTAAAATCTAATGTCTGTCTCATCACACCAGTCAATACAAACTCTGCATTGTGGATGGCTGAAATAGATGATAAAGGTTTATTTAATTAAACAAATTTTGTTAGAACTATTTGAAATAAGCATACATTCCACCAAGCAATAGTACTTCTTACAGAATTAGTGAAGTAGGAACTGCTTACCCTTCCGGAGCACCTGAGTTCACCCCAGGTTTTTAGTGAGGTTTGTTTTATGAGTATGTTTTGTAGATCGGTGTTTGTCATTTTGTCCTTCTTCTTTTGGCCAGTGTGTTGTCTGTCTTATTTAACGGATTCAGATTACGCCTTTGCTATCTTCAAACTCTTCTCATAAAATTTCACTGAAGATTCAAAGAGGACCGGGACATGAAGAAAAGCATTTTTGTTATACTATGCAGTGAGTGAGCCAGTGAGTGTTGATTGTAGCGAAGTGAAAAAAAATTCAGCTGCATCATAGCAAGAACAAGTTTAATATCAATGAAATAATGACAATGTCCACTATGTACCAGACCAACACACTTAGTTGGATTTGTATAGAGCTATCTCATTGAAACAACAGTCTGTATGTAGACATGTCACTTCTCTCGGACACATTATCCTGATTCCAAGCCGACTAGTCTTTGCTCTTTCTCTTTAATGTTGTGTGCTTAGTAGAAAAGCAGCAATGCCAATTTTAGTCTTTCGCTTGACCTAACTGGGATATGAACCCAAGATCTACCGCACTCGAGGCGAGCACACTCACCATTACACCACCGATGTGGTAATCCTATGTTTAAATATGTTTATGAATGCTTGATTTCTTGAATAAAATATTGTTTACACTACAAAAATCTTTGGTTTGACCCTACCAAAGCTCGAATCCATGACCTACTGCACTGGAGGCAAGCACGGTAACCTTTACACCACCTATGAGGTAGATCTTATTTCATATTATTACAAGCCTAACACTACCTATGTGATTTCCATACCCTTGATACCCATTCGAAGTGTTAATGTTTTTAGTATGGTAGTCACAATATACCTGAAAACTTGCTCAGTGACATGAAACACCAATAACACTAACCATCTACCTGTAATAAGAGGTCACCCTTGGGACAATGAAAAAGTGGCCTTATAAGACAGGTGACTTCTTAAAAGAGGTTCAATTCGTATGAAATTTTCTATGATAGGACAAGAAAATGGTGACCTTTTAAGACAGGTGACTGCTTAATAGAGGTGACCACATGGGAAGATTTGATTGTATATTGTACTTACTCATTTTTTTGGCTATAATATTTCTCAGCATGGGGATGTCATTTTCACAAGTAATTACAACATGTGTTGGATTTCCCTAAACAAAGAACAATATAGAGATATGGACATAGAATTTAAAAATTCAAAAATCATAGTCATCATGGAAGTTAACAGTCTATAACTGCATGCAACAAATGCAGGTAGGTGTGTGTGTGTGTGTGCATTACCATTATCTAGTAGCTTGGGGAGAGATCTGCAGATCCAGATTGTCGGGTCTGGTTCTCAATGATTTGCGTATTACTGTTAGCGGAAGGCAATTAGTTATTTGGAAAAGATGGCAGTCACTTTTTAATGATGTGGTGTTTTTGTAACCATGTACAGTTAATTGGATAAAAATTCAACAATTTGAAAGCTTATTTAGTACAATTGTGTATTGTAAAGATCTTGAAAATTAATTACCGATGATTTTGGAACGAAAACTAACCAGTAAACTGATAAAATGGTATGAACTCTGAGTGACCTCTGAATGTACTAGTGAGGTGACGGCTCATTTGAGTTAAAATAAACAGCTGCGCCAAGAGCGCATGTACGCCCGTCGTCAACATTCATACAATATTTGTAAAGACTTTCTTTCCCATAACTCTTGAATGAAAAATCTAAATTTCACCAAAAAGTATACAGAACGTAAGACTCAATTCCAATAACTGTGCGAAGTTTGAAGTGAATTGGCCAAGGGGTTCTCAATTTACAACACGACATACGAAAAATCACCTACAATTTGATGAATAAAGTCCCATAACTCTGGAATGAAAAATTGAAATTTCACCAAAAAGTATACAGACCATAAGACTATCAATTCCAACAACTATGCGAAGTTTGAAGTGAATTGGCCACGGGGTTCTCAATTTAGTGCGACATACGAAAAATCACCTACAATTTGATGAATAAAGTCCCATAACTCTGGAATGAAAAATCGAAATTTCACCAAAAAGTATACAGAACATAAGACTATCAATTCCAATAACTGTGCGAAGTTTGAAGTTAATTGGCCAAGGGGTTCTCAATTTACAGCGCAACATACGAAAAATCGCCTACAATTTGATGAATAAAGTCCCATAACTCTGGAATGAAAAATTGAAATTTCACCAAAAAGTATACAGACCATAAGACTATCAATTCCAATTACTATGCGAAGTTTGAAGTGAATTGGCCAAGGGGTTCTCAATTTACAATGCGACATACGAAAAATCACCTACAATTTGATGAATAAAGTCCCATAACTCTGGAATGAAAATTCGAAATTTCACCATAAAGTATACAGACTGTAAGACCATCAATTCCAATAACTCTGTGAAATTTGAAGTGAATTGGCCAAGGGGTTCTTAAGTTAGAGCGCGACATGTGAAACGGACGGACGGACAGACAGACAGACATTGGTATACCATAATACGTCCCGTCTAAAGACGGACGTATAACAACACACAAATCAGGTTGGAAGCATTTTAAACTGGCAGTTTACAACAGGTGACAGCTAATTCAATGTGTTTTAAACTGTCAGTTTACAACAGGTGACAGCTAATTCAATGTGTTTTAAACTGTCAGTTTACAACAGGTGACAGCTAATTCAATGTGTTTTAAACTGTCAGTTTACAACAGGTGACAGCTAATTCAATGTAATTGTATGTTGTAACATAAAATAAGCTGTACTGCTATTTGTTATTATCTATATCACCTATTTTTAGCAGGGCAGTCGTGGTCGTAATCATATGGTAGTTGGATTTACAACTACTTGTGCAATCAGTGCCTATCACCACTAAAGTTGTGAGTTCAAATCCTGCTGATGGCGAGGTGTACTCAATATAATATTATGTGATAAAGTTTGTCAGTGACTTGCAACAGGTCGGTGATTTTCCTCTGGTACTCTGGTTTCCTCCACCAATAAAACTGACCACCACGATATAAATGACATATTGTTGAAAGTGGAGTTAAACACCATAAGCCAACCAACCTATTTTTAGCATTAAAAATTTACATTATATGGACTCTAACCTGATCATCTTTCTCTTGTAGTAATGACATAGAAGGACAACGCTTCACAACCTTTCCTCCAGCTGAGTTCACTATCTTTGTCAACTCACTTATTGATGGTATTACACTAGGGGTTACATATAATGTTAGGTCCTGAAATTAATTCATATTGACAATAACGTTTCATATAAAAACAAGTGAGTAAGGCCGTCTGTGGACAGTAAAACAGGGATTTCTTCACGTGTGATTGAATATTGATCACCATCATCAGAACTAATTCATGTAACATTGACCTGCACTACTTCTACAAACACATTGCAGATTCAGATTCAAGTTATCAATTCGTCCCTTTCTTTGGCCTATTGTAGATGCTTTTATTATTATTGGGATGAATAAAACAAGGAACGAATTGATTATCGGACCAAAGGAAGTAACTCGAAATTGACAAATTGCATCTAAACATCCGGTGGTTAAAAAATTACGCTTTCAATAAAGATTTCCAGGGTAAATCACAGATTTTTTTTAATTTTCAAGGACATTTCCAGACCGGGAACGTGTAAAACAAAATTCCCGGGCATTTCCCATTTTCCAGGATGCGTGGGAACCCTGTTCAAAGCACAAACAGTTTCACTAGAATGTCATCAACCTCATTGCATTCGGGCAGTAACAAATTTTTTTTACTAATCCAAAGGATTCAAGTTACCTGCACTTGCTTCTATCATTACTGGTAAATTTTTTAACATATTATTTAGAATTATGCAACATCGTGACATTTTCATTTTTAACTTTAAATCTCAATTGGCAATAATTCATGTATTCTGCTTCATCAACCGTTTTTAATTCTCACTGAATTGACAAAATATCAAGCAACGTAAATCACAGGACATATTTACTATTTTTATTTCAATAAACATCTTTAATATAAAATTTATTCCAAATACTATAATTTCCAATTTCGTGTTTCTGAAGTTTTATCGCAGTCCGGTACACAATAAATCAAGCAACCCAAAATACTGCACTGGTTCCCGGTATCTTACATGTAGTATTTTGCTTGCATAATCAAACAAACAGGTAACCAGGTCATAAATGTGAAAATGTTCATTTGAAAAAGCTTTCATGAACGATTTTTACGAATAATTTTATCACCATGCTATTGGGAATTTTCCCCCATGAAATTGGGAAAAAAAGAAAAAAGAACCTTTTTCACATTGGGACTGGGGCCAATATTGGCCCCAAAAACAGTCGGAAAATCACTGGATAGTGAAATACATATTTTCATAATAACCACTATAGGAAATCTTCAAATTTTCCACTGTCACGAGACACTAAACTATAACTGTATTTTAACAAAAACATTATAATTGACTAAAAGTTATTTCTTTACTTACCTGAAACAGTGGTTTAGCTTGAGCTCTGCTGATAGATTCCTGTAAATTGCATTGCATTTCTTTTTCAGATTTGATGTCTCTTAAAGAGTACATACTGGGTTCTGAAAAAACATTAATAAAGTTTGTGTATAAAATTGGTTGGAGTGAGTGAGTGAGTGATTGCTGTTTAATGCCACAGGAGCATTGTTTCATTATCGTAGCAAGAACAAGTTACATTTCGATGAGATGATGATGTCTGCTTGTTATTAGATCAACACACGGACACATTATCCTGATTTCGAGCCAACTGTCATTACTCTTGGTCCTTAATACTGAGTTCTTAGCAGACAGCAGCAAATACAAGTTTTATAATCTTTGGTTTGACCCAACTGGGGCTTGAACCTACTACTATGTTTACTCCAGTTTTGAGGAAAAATAATTTTTCTCATACATGTAGATTTTTATCTCTTTTAACTAAGTAAGGTTGAAAAAAATCTTCATGTATAATATTTTGATTTATAATTCAATAAATATTTGGAAAGTGAAATAAGCCATTAAATTTTCCTTAACGAAGTACATCATAGAAGCTTCAACAATATCAATACATAGCGCATTTGTATTTATTTCAGAGAAATTCTGCTTTTGTTTTTGAAAAAAAAAAAACTTTTGTAAAATTCTCATTGCAGTAATCAAACTGTTACATACCTACAAACCTATTTTTGACCACACTATCCTCCAGCCATTCTTTTGTCACTACATATTTACACACATTGACAGCGATGAAGAATTTCATTGTACGAGTAATAGCCGGGGCTACAACATGTGTACACTGTTTAGGGTTCTCCGTTACCATGCCACCAAGTTGTATTACAATCTGAAAAAATTGCAAACATCATTTGCATATTTAGGATTTGACATTTTGGGAGTTTAGCACCATTTTCCAAAATACATGTATTTCTGTTCTATAGCAGGTAAAACGGTAAAAATAGAAGAATGTGTCCAAAGGACCAGATGCCCCTGCTTCCATCTTAAGTAAACAGGACCAATGATGCCAGAACATTCCGAAATCGAACTTTTATGGTCCCTGACCTTGAGCATAAATTTAAAATGATTTGCTTAAGAGAAATTCAAGTTATTGAGCTGTAATCAAATGTGGGACATGTGTGTGTATGAACATGCTAAAACTTAATGCATACCAGTCCTAGCGGAAGGGGCATAAAAACGTTCTTGAACAGACAAACTTACTTCCCAAATAACTGAATAATTCAAACCTCAAAGTTAAAGGTCAAGGTCACAAGTGGGTCGTGATGGTATGCGACACATCAGTGCTAGATCCATTTGCCATATATCATGAGTCTAGGTGAAAAGATAAAAAAAGTTCTGACACACACACATGCTTGTATGAGAAGAATAAGCACAAGAAGAATAAGAGTTCAGGGTGAAACAAAATATGCCTCCTTTCATTGTTTATATTCCCTGCAACTTTGAAGTATGTCCTTTGCTTTCGTAACTTTTTAGCATGTCCTTACCCCTTGTCACTTTTTAGCATGTTCTTACCCTTATAACTTTTTAGCATGTCCTTGCCCCTTCTAACTTTTTAGTATGTGTACTTACTCCTTGTAACTTTTTAGCATGTCCTTTAGGAAAGCCAGTAAACAATACTCTTGGCCCATTAGCATTAGTAATCTGGATACTAATTTCTTCATTTTCTACTCTAGAAATACAAAAAAATCTAAACTATGAATTTTCTCACTGTAATAAATTATGATCACTATGCACTTGAATAATTAACCTTAATAAAGGTAACAGCATAGTGCAAACGGAAAAGGATGATAAGCTTGAAAATGATTAGAATGGCTCTTGTCACTGCTCTTTGCAGCAAAATTTCGTAGTTGTTTTGGACTTTTTTAACATTGTAGGATAATCACAATATACATACATTGTCTGTAGAAATAAAATGTATTTGCACTTTCAGTGAAACAGACCAGAAAAGCTTGAAAATGACTACCTTTTCTACCTGTATCTAAAAAAAACTTGTTTAAATAGAAAATATATTTCCTGACAATTAGTTCATATTGAAGAAGAATAAAATTATAAGGAGTTTGAGTTACCATGTACATCAACTGCAAACAGTAACTTGGCTTAAAATCATTCACAAATTAATACAGTTGAATTTCGTTATCTCCAAGTTCACAGGACCGTTGCAAAATTTCGAGCTATCCGAAACTTGACTTAAGAGGAGTAATGGATTAAGTAAGATAAGCAACTCTGTCAGGTAAATTTGACAAAAGTGGATGCAAACTAATGTTGTCGGACATTTACAATATATCGATCATCATTTGTACGTATTTTTAACACGTGCATAAGTATTGATTTAAAAAAATAAATATATAAATTCAATAATTGCTAAAAACTTCGAGAGAAAAATGAAACAGGCATTTGATAACATGTACATACATAATACGGCACAATCGTGTATTAAAAAATTACGAAACTGTCAACAAAACGAACTTTCATAGAAATCTATAAATACCACCTAATTGAACACTAAAAATATCTTTCATTATTCTGTTGTAAAAGCTGATCGGCAATCTGTAAAAATGCTGAAATGTTATTCTGAACAGAGCGTTCCGCATTTTTAAATGAATATTGTTTCATAAAAAAAATGAGTGATATCTCTGTACACAGCAGACTGTTTCCTGGCTTCGGAGTTTTCTCTACACTCAAGGTGTCATGACATCAAGTGTTTTGAAATTCATCATTAAATAATATTTCATTCATATGATTATGACTTCAATGCTTCAATAAAAATAACTGACATCTAACACGGTTCACCGACTTACCTGTCAGCAAATTTTGTTTTGTGGTTTTCACAGGTGAATTTTACAAGAAAATACATTTTCTAGACCGGACAGGACCGCCGATGTTCAGAATAGAGAGGAGCATTTTACTTAGATATATAGGGGAAAATTCCAGACCAAAACTAAATGTTCAGTTTTGAGAAATAAAAAAAACGGATTTTAGAGGGGCCGGTTTTGGTGAGTTCCACTGTATCAAAATTTGAAACATTTAAAAATCTGAGATTAATTCATTATGTTCCAATGAGTTAATTTGAGTAACAATTAGAAATTTATGATATTTTCTACATTTATACCCACTTGTTTTTCTTAGCTGGTGGTTCTGTGTTCTCAATATTATTTTCTTGTCCTGGAGCTGGAGCAGATCTAAACTTTTGTTGTGGTAGAAATTTCTGCAATATACAAAAACATCAAAACTACATCAGAATTCAGTGATGAAATACAATTATTGCATAGATGCCTGGGAAATACTGAGATTTACCAGTGAAATAAAAATGTTTATTTCACTGCATGGTGTCAGAGCATAGCTCAAAAAGACAGTAATTCACTCATGCATTAACATGCATCCGTGAATTACTGCATTGTTCGATTACAACTGATTTATATCTCAACAATGACTATTGTGTCATACAATCTATGTAAAATATGTAGAATACAATAGACTTTAACTTCAATTTCAGGAAGTTAAAGGGACCAGCGATTTTGTTTTATATTTACTGAATATTCAAGTCAACAATATCAAACAGAGGTTATTATTTTCACAACATGGCCATAATTTCACTTTTACTGATATTTATCAGAGTTCTAGGAAAATTAATTTATATTCATGACAAACAGAAACAGTTTTAATGATGCTGATGTATTTTTTTTTTCATATGGCGTTGTCAAATATATAATGTTACAGTTAGAGAACCAGTCAAATATATAATGTTACAGTAAGAGAACCAGTCAAATATATAATGTTACAGTTAGAGAACCAGTCAAATATATAATGTTACAGTTAGAGAACCAGTCAAATATATAATGTTACAGTTAGAGAACCAGTCAAATATATAATGTTACAGTTAGAGAACCAGTCAAATATATAATGTTACAGTTAGAGAACCAGTCAAATATATAATGTTACAGTTAGAGAACCAGTCAAATATATAATGTTACAGTTAGAGAACCAGTCAAATATATAATGTTACAGTTAGAGAACCAGTCAAATATATAATGTTACAGTTAGAGAACCAGTCAAATATATAATGTTACAGTAAGAGAACCAGTCAAATATATAATGTTACAGTAAGAGAACCAGTCAAATATATAATGTTACAGTTAGAGAACCAGTCAAATATATAATGTTACAGTTAGAGAACCAGTCAAATATATAATGTTACAGTTAGAGAACCAGTCAAATATATAATGTTACAGTAAGAGAACCAGTCAAATATATAATGTTACAGTTAGAGAACCAGTCAAATATATAATGTTACAGTTAGAGAACCAGTCAAATATATAATGTTACAGTTAGAGAACCAGTCAAATATATAATGTTACAGTTAGAGAACCAGTCAAATATATAATGTTACAGTTAGAGAACCAGTCAAATATATAATGTTACAGTTAGAGAACCAGTCAAATATATAATGTTACAGTTAGAGAACCAGTCAAATATATAATGTTACAGTTAGAGAACCAGTCAAATATATAATGTTACAGTAAGAGAACCAGTCAAATATATAATGTTACAGTAAGAGAACCAGTCAAATATATAATGTTACAGTTAGAGAACCAGTCAAATATATAATGTTA
The DNA here is from genome assembly GCA_963680875.1 of Bathymodiolus brooksi. Lineage (NCBI taxonomy): Eukaryota > Metazoa > Mollusca > Bivalvia > Mytilida > Modiolidae > Bathymodiolus > Bathymodiolus brooksi. Next base: position 69,321,517 of record OY804585.1, on the reverse strand, counting down.
CAGTTAGAGAACCAGTCAAATATATAATGTTACAGTTAGAGAACCAGTCAAATATATAATGTTACAGTAAGAGAACCAGTCAAATATATAATGTTACAGTTAGAGAACCAGTCAAATATATAATGTTACAGTAAGAGAACCAGTCAAATATATAATGTTACAGTTAGAGAACCAGTCAAATATATAATGTTACAGTTAGAGAACCAGTCAAATATATAATGTTACAGTTAGAGAACCAGTCAAATATATAATGTTACAGTAAGAGAACCAGTCAAATATATAATGTTACAGTTAGAGAACCAGTCAAATATATAATGTTACAATTAGAGAACCAGTCAATTAACAAAGAAATAAATATGCATGTATATCAAACTAGAAATGACACCTAGGATGTTGGAGCATTTGTTCTTCTGTAACAGTAGTATACAAATCATTGCGACCATAGTCGGCAATCCAGATTGACTGATCATAGAGACAGACATACCTTAGCCAGCGGGGTTCTCTAAGAAAACAATTTTAGTAATACAACAAACTTCTTTGGATTACAGCACTCATTTTTCACATGCAATATTCAAAATTTCAGCAGCCAGATGGGCTAGTGTCTGAAAATTTTCACAGAGATCAATCAAATTTGAGTGGCCAGCTGGGCTACTGTCTAAATACTTCCAGGGGCCCAGACCAAATTTGAGTGGTCTTGGGCTACTTGGCCATGTAAAGTGTCATTCCTATCATAAACGAGCAGTAAATTGTCTTATCCTATAATTTTTACTTTGTACCAAGGGGTCGTCGTGAGCATATGGTAGTTGGATTTAAAATTACCTGTTTAATCACTGCCTATCACCACTAGTTGTGAGTTCGAACCCTGTTTTTGGCAAGGTGTACTCGATACAACATTATGTGATAAAGTCTGTCAGTGACTTGCGACAGGTCGGTGGTTTTCTCTGATTTCCTCCACTACTAACACTGACCGCCACGATATAACTGAAATATTTTTGAAAGTGGTGTTAACTACCATAAACCAACCAAACTCTGTCCCAACTGTGACTGTTGAAAACAAGTCTGACTGTACTCTAGTATCCTCCTCCTCCTCATTTTTCCCCTTTTCTTACCTTCCAAGTGTCTCTCTGTATTTTCAATGGTGACCTCCATCCAACTGAAAAAATAAAAACAAAATATGTTACTTTTTATCATATCTTTATGATTTTTTTCCCTTATTAAATTCTTTTATAACATGTACATGTATGCTCATTTCAACAAATTATTATAATAAAATTATTATATGTATAAGTGCTGTGTCACTTGTTTTTCAGTCCAATGTTTGTATTTAAATAAAGTTTACGAATGATTGATTGATTTTAAATAAAATATTGTTCACACTACATCTAAATTAAGATATTCCTTATTTTTTGTTATTTGTTAGTGGTTAATTTTTAAGTGTATTGCCCTTAACAGAAGTGAAATGGTCATGCTTGAATCCAGTCCATACTTTTGAAATAAACTTTAAAAAAAAAATAGAATAGATATGGGATAAATGTCTGAATCTTTGGTTGAAACATTTTCAATCAATTTGTTCACAATGTATATTCTTCCGATGGGATAAATTCAATGATTCTACAAAGTCAAAAATCATAACCTTAAGTAAATAGCTTTCTTTCTGAAATAATAAACAAATGACAGCAAATCATGAATTTAACCAATAAACTTTAACTTTAAGATTTCATGAATTTAACCAATATACTTTACCCATATTAAAGATTTCATGAATTTAACTAATAAACTTTACTAACAAGATTTCATGAATTTAAGAAATAAACTCACCAATAAGATTTCATGAATTGAACTAATATACATACCAGCAAATTTTCATGAATTTAACCAATAAACTTACACATAAGATTTCATGAATTAAACAAATAAATTTGACCTACAAGATTTCAAGAATTTAACCAATAAACTTTACTCAGGGCTTTACCAGGAAAAAATACCTGGGTGGGTCGGAACTCCGTCATTAATTTGGGGTACTACCACCAGAATTTTAATTATTTTTGGGGTACCATCACATAAATATAAATACTTAAAATGACCCCACCTAGAAAATAGAAATCAAATTTGAAACGAGGACCCCCCCCCCTTCACCAAAATTTTGGAAAAGCAAAACCGCTGCAAGCAGACGATTCCTTTCCTGTGATACCTAGTTTGACAAACATACCTCTAAACACCTCAACATATTCCCCCAGGCCCACGGCAGTTAACCTAACCAGTGGCAAATTTGTTCATTATCCCAGTCCATTTCGGCATTTGACCACATATCGTTTTCGACTGGTACTTTTTATCTCGGAACCCAGGAACGAAAATAAAAGAACCAGGTACCAGTTCATCATTCGTATTTCTCCATCTTTTACATAACATATCATTCAGAATATTTCGGAAGATAAAGGGAGACAATTTGGCTTAAAAATCACGCAAAAGAAGCGAAATCGCGGAACAAACAACCGAACATTATACACCGTTTAACAAACAATACAGTGACACGACTTGCTCGCAAGTAGGTCTATTTTAATATACCGAAATGGTAAAAATACCGACAACCGTGATTAATTAAATCGAAATTTGACAACAACCCCCAGAAAAGAAATACGTTTTACGCCCCCCACCTAGATAAAAAAAAATCAATGGCGTTCCGACCCTACCAGGTATTTTTTCCTGGAAAAGCCCTCAAAAGATTTCATGAATTTAACCAATAATCTTTATCTAAGAGATTTCATGAATTTTACCAATACAATTTACCCACAAGATTTCATGAATTAAACAAATCAACTTGTCAATAACATTTGACAAATTTAACTAATAAACTTTATTCATGAATTTAACCAATAAACTTACCCATAAGATTATGTACTAATGACATATCCATTTGAAATGGATCTCCTGGATATAGTTGTAAATACTTTGGTTGGACTGGTAATTTCAGTGCATCAAGATGGCCTAGGGTCAAATCAGACAGCCAATGGACATTGACGACAGGTAATTTCCATTCCTTAGCTTTTTCATACTTCTCACCTTCTGGTCTGTTTGGACAAAAAAAAATGTATTAATATTAGACTTAGCATGAAAATAACATAAATTTTTATGTTCATCACAGTGGGCCAGTTCATATATATGAAAATTGCTGTTTCTGGTCTGGTCAGTATTTAGTAATTTACATAGCTTCAAAACATCACTTAAATTTTCCTATAAGACAGATTTAACACATCATTATAGGGCTCTACAATGCGACCAAAACACTCGCATTTGCGAGTTACTTTTGTAAAATGTGAGTAAAAATTCTATATTGACAGCCAAGCGACGAGTTGAAATTTCCAGATCATTTTCGTTCCCTCACTGATAATATTTTTCAATTTAAATTCTGACTTTTATCATCCGGTCTTTCAAACCACACAATTGAATCGGACATAAAAGTTTTAAAAAACGTACTTTTTACGCTTGTAAGTGGTGGTGAGCAAAAAAAAACAAAAATGCTAAAAATAAACCGGTTAAATCAACTGATAATGAAGCTGACCTGTCTGATGCAACATCGACGGAAGTATAAGCCAAAATAGTGAAGAAGGTTCGGGTTCTAAAGCCGAGCCTGAAGTGAAAAACGTAAATTCCACGATGTCAAAACAGTGATGCAGGTCGGGTTCTAAAGCTGAAGTGAAAAGCATAAATTCCACGATGTCTGGAAGTTTTTGTGGCTCACTTATGATTCCAGTAACAACGTTATATATTGTGATATTTGCAGAAAGCATGCCCAAATATTGCTGGAAAAACTAAATTTGTTACCAAAAAGAAAAAATTTAAACCAGAGATTGGGAAGGCCACGTGCCATGCGCAATTGGCACTTCTAAGTCGATTGTGGCGCATTGAGGTCCGTTATCTAGTATGTGCCCATGTGTGCCCTGTAAATTCTGATTAATTATTTTATTATTTCATGTGTCCATTAAAGTCGTTTTCTATTTTGTGTCGTGATTTTGTCACTGTCTTCACTCATCGTTAATTTCCCTTTAATGGCGGTTCCTTGATTTTCCCTTTCTATGTTTAGAACAGTTATTTGTGTCAACCTATCAGACAAAAGGATTCACTCTTTCAATTCTATGTATTCTACATGGAGTGTATTCTACATTCTGGTTGAATAGAATCTAATTACAATTAATTGGTACAAGTAAACCGCGCCGATCTTTTTATTTGAGTGAAAGTTGTATCTATAAATAAAAATCGTAAACCGAAACCATGCGCTTGGTATAACTAATAACCGAAAAGTATCAAGGAGTGTGATACGCTATTTCCAACCCAAAATGGACTTTTTTGATCGTACTTTTTTTTTCTTTGGGTACATTTTGATAAATTCTAGTAAGAATAGAATTATAAAATTATATTGTAGTGGCAGGTGTGCACGTACACTTCTATTTTCCTGCAGGTGTGGCATATTTAAGTATGACTGGCATCGAGGTGTTACGAAAAAAAATCTGCCATTTTCTATCATCAATATTTTCGTTTCCTTCCCCCATGTTAATCCTGAGCTGTCGTATAAATTTCGTGCTGCAGCCGAGGATGTAGTATAAGCTCTATGATTAAGAACTGTTGGTGTGATGCGACATGAGAAATGAGGAATAAATGTGTTTGTCATAACGTCACAATAATTGGTTCGACTATTTGCTTTTTCATGTTACACAATCCATACATGTCTTAAAAAATGATATTTATCAATGCATAGGCTAGCACACAGTTTAACTAACCAAAGTTGTGGTCCGTTGCTAATTTGAAATGGCCCATTGCAAATTTGAAATGACACATTATTCTCTAAAATGGTCCCATGATTTGGTCAAGTAAGGGGCCAGTCTCTTTGACAAAAAATTCTTCCCAATCCCCATTAAACGTGAAAGTCTTGTTTATCAAAATAAAAGTATGAAACATAAAAAATGTTTATTAAATATCGTATCAGTAAAACTTAAAGCCCATTCCTCAACTCAGCATCTTCTGTCTCATTCAGGGCATTATTAATTATATACAAATAAATACAAATTGGAGTTGTATAGTACCAATTGGTATCTTTATTAATGTGGCAAGTAACATACTTTTATTAGCAAGTAAAAAATGTTTCCTTACTAGCCAGGGGCTAGTGGGAGCTGGTATGAATTGTAGAGCCCTGTATTAAAGATATGGTCTTACCCATGGGTAATTGCAACACTTTCAGCTCCTCTTATCATTTTAATTTGTAAGGGTATTCTTTTTAAACACTGTTATTTCATTGGCTGTAAAACAGTTGTTCGGAACTGATCAAAATATTTTATTTTAACTCATGAATAATTCATGACAAGGATTTCTCTCTCAGTTGACCCATGAGTGACGATTGGTGAGTATCAGAGCATGATAAAGTGCAACACATACAACTTCATATATTGAAATAAAGCAAGGATACATCTAAAATGCAGGTAGGTAGGTTTATGATGTTTAACGCCACTTCCAACAATATTTCAGTTATATCGTGGCGGTCAGTTTTATTGGAGGAGGAAACCGTACCCGGAAAAATCCACCGACCTGCCGCAAGTCACTGACAAACTTTATCACATAATGTTGTATCGAGTATACCTAGTCATGAACGGGGTTCGAACTCATAACTTTAGTTGTGATAGGCACTGATTGCACAGGTAGTTGTAAATCCAAATACCATACGATCACAACCATGACGGCCCCCATTTAAAATGCAGTTATCTTCACAAAAATTTTGATTAATAATAATTTTCAAGCCAATTTCAAACTATAATTCAGCCATATGCATTCCATATATACCTGACATTTATCAGTTGTGTACCAACTGTTATTGCCATTAAATTGTAGTAAGTTATTTTTAACTCACCTTCTACAAATAAGGGCGGAGTTTCCATGTGTCATGTGACCCGTGTACCTGGCACCAATAGCACTGATCATCTGTTTTATCCTAATTCTCTCGTCACCATCAAAGTTTGTCATGCATATAATCTGAAATTTTAATCTCATGAATAAATTAAAAATTTCTACAAATTCACCAGGATAGCTATGGTGAAAAAAAAATCCCCATAGTACAAATTCGGGAACATTTAATTAAATAAATTAAATAAGTTTACTCACAAGGTTGCTTAGTTTGACAGAAAAAACTAAAATGTTAAGCGGGAAAATTATTTTTTACCTCAAATCTTGGGATATTTTCATTAAACATAGAATTAACCCAACTTGTACATAGGAAAACATATCAAATATCCATATACCTGATTACTGCATGGTTTATTTTCACCGTACACCAAAGGTAAATGTAGAGCTTGCCATGGCGGCAACATTCTCTTTTTCACAAGCACATCATTAAGCCAGTATGCTGTAACTACTCTACGTTGATCTCTCAAAGCCTAGAAAAATAATTTTTTACAGAATAAAATTATTGAATTTACTACGAATATGATACTATCGGTCATGGTATAGGTACAGAGCAATCTAATTAAAATTAGATGCCTGCTGTATCATTTTTCTTTGGCGTTCAAAGTTCGCTAGCTTGAATCGCTCAAACAGGTTTTTTTTAGTCTGGTAAATTTTGCCTTTCATTCCTTGTCAAATAAACCCCAATTTCTCAAACATCAATTCATGAACAGTCAATTTATTTTTATGGTCCCGTTTTAATAAATCAGTACAAATTACCTTTTCAAACTCGAACTTAAATTCATCGGAAGTGTCAAGCATCTAATTAGGCCTAATTACAATATCCAGATAAAAGAAAATACCTGTACTACATAACTGCTTACCGTTTTTTGGTACGCATAGAACGCGGTCTTATGCTTTAAAATGATAATTTGTAGGTGAGGTGCGTTTTATGCATAAGAGCAAGTACAGTGCCTGAAATTGATGGTCGCCCAGTCTCCAAATGCGACTAATATCTTATTCAGGCGACCAAAAGCTGCTCCAAATTAGGTAGTCACTGGCCCAACAAAAAACGTCTGGGCGATTGCCTAAAAGACCGTTAAAAATTGTTGTTTTACCGAAACCGGACATAAACTGTAACTTCAACGGTAGATAACTCTTCTGTTCTAGTCGAAAACGGTTTGTTGCGAGCACAGCGATTGGTCCAAATACATTTTTGTAGCCAATGAATACACAGCTAATGTAATTTACTGTTCTCCCCAATTATTTATTTTTATCGAGCCAATAAATACACATTTCCTACACGTTTTCATGTAATACACAAGTATTCACTAAATAATTCATTAGAAAAGAAACATGTTTTTCTGTTTCTTCATGATTTAATTATTAAAATTGTTAACTTTCATGGACGAAGTGGAAAGTTGTGAAGAGAATTCTGTCAACTTATAATGTTTGCAATCTGGTATCTTCCACGGTTCGGAAATTTATTCATTCAATCTGCTGCAAAATGTACAGGTACGAATTTCATTTTACAAAAATCGGAAACCTTTTTGTGTCGATCCTTAGGTAATCATTGAAATTTTTTTCCCCAACAACGGAGAGAAAATCGTTGACAGTAATGTCAAACTACGGAAACGATCTGGCCTGTCACTTCTTTTAAACTTTTCATAATTCATCTCTATATGTACACCGCTACGTTTTAATGACAATTGGGAGTGTTTTCTTTTTTGGAACCAGAACTTTTGTTTACAAATTAAACTAGAGGCTCAGGTGAGCCTGTATCGCTCATCTGACATAAATAAGTTCTCTTAAGAATGTCTGCATGCTGAATACATCTAAGTTACTATTCAAATCCCATACTGCCATAGGGTTCTATGTTAAAACTATGTCTGCTCATGGCAGCCATCTTGGATGGAGGTCGTGGTCACCGGACACAATTTTGAAAGTATACTACCCAAGGACCATCCATGCCATGTTTGCTTTAAATTGGCTGACTGGTTTCAGAAGAGAAGACTTTTAAACAATTTTCCCATAGGGTCCTATGTTAAAACTATGTCTGCTGACGGTGGCCATTTTGAACCGAGATCGGGATCACTGAACACAATTTTGGAAGTTGACCACCTAAGGACCATCGATGACATGTTTGCTATATTGGCTTACTAGTTTCAGAGGAGAAGATTTTAAAACATTTTTTCCCATAGGGTCCTATGTTAAAACTACAGTATGTCTGCTGAAGGTGGCCATCTTGGATGGAGGTCAGGGTCACTGGACACAATTTTGAAAATTGACCACTTAAGGACCATCCATGCCATGTTTGCTTTAAATTGGCTTACTGGTTTCAGAGAAGAAGATTTTTAAATATATTTCCCATAGGGTCCTATGTTAAAACTATGTTCGCTGATGGTTGCCATCTTGGATGGAGGTCGGGGTCACAGGACATAATTTTGAAATTTGACCACCTAAGGACCATTCATCCCATGTTTGCTTTAAACTGACTTACTGGTTTCAGAGGAGAAGACTTTTAAACATTTTTTCCATAGGGTCCTATGTTAAAATTAAGTCGAGTCATGGCGGCCAACTTGAATTTCCGATCAGCAAACGATTCACAAGTTTAGTACAGGACCACCCAATGATCATTCCTGCAAAGCCACAATTCAATTGGCTTAGTGGTTTCTAACAAGAAGATTTTTAAAATTTCGACCAATCAGAACACATTATAGGCCCTGGCAGCCATGTTGGATTTTCGATCAGCACCAAAAACAAAAATCTTGTATATGACCATCCAATGAACATTTCTGCCAAGTTTGGTTCAAATCTGTTTTGTGGTTTCAGAAAAAAAGATGAAAATGTGAAATTCCCATAGGGTCCTATGTAAAACTAAGTCGAGTCATGGTGGCCATCTTGAATTTCCGATCGGCAAACGATTCACAAGTTTAGTACAGGACCACCCAATGATCATTCCTGCAAAGTCACAATTCAATTGGCTTAGTGGTTTCTAACAAGAAGATTTTTAAAACTTCAACCAATCAGAACACATTATGGGCCCTGGCAGCCATGTTGGATTTCCGATCAGCGCCAAAAACAAAAATCTTGTATATGACCACCCAATGAACATTTCTGCCAAGTTTGGTTCAAATCTGTTTTGTGGTTTCAGAAAAAAAGATGAAAATGTGAAATTCCCATAGGGTCCAATGTTAAATTAAGTTGAGTCATGGCGGCCATCTTGAATTTCCGATCGGCAAACGATTCACAATTTTAGTACAGGACCACCCAATGATCATTCCTGCAAAGTCACAATTCAATTGACTTAGTGGTTTCTGACAAAAAAAATTTTAAATTTCAGCCAATGAGAACACATTATGGACCCTGGCAGCCATGTTGGATTTCAAATCAGCACCAAAAACACAAATCTGGTAGAGGACCATCCAGTGAACATTTCTGGCAAGTTTGGCTGATTTCTGTTCAGCGGTTTCAGAGAAGAAGATTTAAATGTGAAAAGCTAACGGACGGACAGACGCTTACCCATGACAAAAGCTCACATGGCCTATGGCCAGGTGAGCTAAAAATAAAATGAAAAGTTAACAGTTGTTTATATAATGGAAAATGACAGCACCGTTTGTTATTTCAACAAAGTGAGAACTTGTTTGGAATGAATAACCAACTGACATTACCCCGAACTGAGAGGTTATTTTACTTTGAAATCACTTCTTCATAGTGGATTGAAACAAGTGATATCACTCTTCACTTTGGGGAGTGCAAGAGCAGTCCTTGTAGTGGCATTAGTCTACTCTTTTCCGGATGTCTTTAATGTGATCATGGCATTGATCTCCCCTTACACAAACCAGCCTTTTATTGTCCCCATCCGACGGACTAGCATCGTTTCTTGAGACCACCCTTGCCAATGGCATCAAGGTTGTCGAAAAGGTTATAACAAGTAAATTCAGGTTTCACTTGATAGCAATATATGCATTGGGGTGTTTTCGCAAATACAGCTGCACACCTGTACCAAAATTACCTTGAAGAGCCCCCAAACCCTGTGAGACTAGTGAAAATGAATTTTAATGTTATTGATAAAAACAATTAACCTGAAAACTGTTTATATATTGATATCTGATGTCTTTCTTGCATAAAAAAATGTCACAAATTTTTTGGGCCAGTGACTAATTTTTCACTGGCAAGGTATGTAAATATTCTCAATGTTTGTCAATAATCATACTTGTACATTTTTGTTATTGTTCGGAACTAATTGTCCATACGATTGCAGGAATAACTGCAGGGCTCACCAAACCAGGCGAAGTGGGCGACTTCTTCGCCTTGGTTTCAATGAAATCGCCCAATTTCTGTCAAATAGTGAAGTTTTAGTCGCCCTGTCAATCTTTTCAAGTCCGTATTTTTTTCACCAATAATCATACTTTTTCTTCAATATTCACATAAAAGGAGCTCCCATGTTCCTGAAATGAGACCCATACAGGGTTTGATGTTCAATATTTTATTCCAAACTCGTTAATTGCATCCTTTTTAAGATCATAGTGCAGCACGTTCATTTTTGTGAAAGGTAGGGGGACATGCGGTAGTGGGGAAAGAAACGTTAAAATTTGGATCGATTTTCGGAAGTCTCCCAGATTTTCCCTCACTTCGCCCTTAAGTCAAGAGAGAGAGTGTGGTGAGCCCTGAATTGTCAAATGTTTGCTATCAGACGTGTGATATTTTACTTTTTTTCAATCTATTTTTTCCTGGGGTGAAATTACCTGTGTTTGGGTATTGAACCTTTGTTTGAATTATCGATTTTTACAGCAGGTGACAAGGTCAAGGACCGTATATTGTATAACAAGGTGTGAAAAGATAATTGAACATACTGGGACACCTGTCAATATTATATAATATATTGTAGCATTGGTACAATATGAGTACACTTCAAAAGAAATTATAATCTCTTTGATCAGGTCTTAATTAATGTTATTACTTTTGCATTGTTTTCTCTTTATTTGAATCAATCGTAATTACTTCCTATTTTAAGCTTGACCCAAGCTTGCCTATCTTTGATCACATGAACAGTTCATTATTTGATGAATTAATACTGATTAAAGATTAAACATATCTACATATTTATTATCTAAAACAACCATAATTCAAGTAAAGAACTAACTCGAATAATACTGTGCCCTCTATCGCTGGATGAGGTTAATATAGCAAAGCGTAATATAACGACTGGATTATTCGGGTTAGTAAAGAACGACAAAAAAATCAACGGCACCATCCGTATCATTTTCATTGCCATTTTGAACTTGTTTTCAAATTAAACATTACCAATAAACTTCTTGCATTCAAAAAACAGCTAATTTTCGCTTGCAAAATGTAGAATAATCAGTTTAAACTCTTTTAACAAAACTAATTTAACATTTCCCTGTCTAAAATTTATCAAAAATACATGGATTAACAAATACGTGATCTGTGGTAAGCAGTATTTTGCCGTTTGAACGAGTTTCTGCCGTGAATGTTTTACTGAATCTCCCTGCGTTCTATAGATAGGAACTAGAATTTCCCCCAGATTTTTTGGGGAGGAAAGGGGGGCGTTCTATGCACCAGTGCGTTTAATAGACACAAAAAGACGGTACACAACAATTAAAGGTTATTTAATATTTAGCTGTGGCTTGATTATTAACCATTAATTACGATTAATAAAGAAAGATCATTGAACTTGAGACATACGTCGCTGATTGTACCAAGCTGAGCCTTCACTTGACAACAATTGAAACAAACAGAAGATCAAATGATCCGCCACAAGTCAACTTTATTACATAATGTTGTATCGGACTATCCATACGTAAACCCCCTTCAAAGAACAAAGAGAGTTAAAGAAATGGGATAAGGAACTAGCTTTTACAAAGAGCATAGAAAAATCTTGAAATTATCTTTGTTTCACACTATTTTGCCAAAATACATGTTTATTATTATTTGTTCTCATATTAATTCTTTAATAAAGGTACTTATAGCATCAGAAATTATATTTCCAGGTTCATGATAGTATTTTCAGGGATATGGTGTTTAACGCCACTTTCAACAATATTTCAGTTATATCGTGGCAGTTATTATTTTCAAAGGAAAGTAAAAATTAACAAACCAAAATTTAATTACATGTACTCTGGTTGTATTCTAGTTATAAAATATGCATAAATATTTAGAAGCAGGATAATACATGTATGAACACGCTAATTATAATTAAAATAGTACAAGATATGTTCCATCACTCTTTAAGGAGGAGCAAGCATTTATAAAGGAGTATAATTATAAGAGTATTGTGTTCAATACTTACTCTTACGATCTGAAAAATAATTATATTCTCTATATCAAAATTTCTATGTTTTTTATTTATATTAATTTGGTTATCCTATTTAGGCCCTTTAGTTTTCTAGCTCCCAATGACCTATACAATATTAGACTATGAGAGTGCATGATGAAAGTTATTCCAGAAATGCATCGTCAACACTAAATTTGATATCTACGTTTTCATTTCTGATTTCTGAGAAGGTTATTTTTGCTGGTTTGCTATAACTGAACTGATGAGAGTTGGCTAAATTTGAAGTGATTCAAGAAATCATCTGATTACTCACGGCTAGACCATTCTTCTTCTTCTTCTGAAATGTCTAAGCCATTAAAACATCAACAACAGGTTAGAAAGGAAGTTATATATATCACTATATAACTTTATGGATGAATTGATTGATTGGTGTTTAATGCCAACTTTAGAAGTATTTCAGCTATATCGTGGTGTTTGGATGGATTAAAACTTACAACACTGATGGAACATTTATGTGGGCAGCATAACATTTACAAATCTTTTTATTCAAAGTCAACAAAACAAGAAAATTTTCAACAACTACAATCATATTCAACTCCTTTTCATGGATAATTCAAGGTTAACCATCACTCCATTCACAGTACTGTAGTCCATTCTACAATGAAAAGGTGACCTTATAGAGGGGTGGCTTCTCTTGAGGGGGACAGTTTAATTACAAAATATTATACTATCTCAGAGCATATGAGAACCACCATGATAACAGACTTTTTTGGGGGGGGGGGGGGGGGGGGGGGGCATTATAAGAGAGAGGGACTACTTTACAATAGTAATTATTTTATATACCTCACATAACTTGAAGACTCTGTTAAGATGAAATAAAATTATTAACTCCTTCTGCTAAGACCATACCAGGTTCAATTGTATAATAAATTATTTCTTACCAAATGGAACACATCACTGTGTTGATTGGATGCCATTACATGTGTTATTCTGTTAGAATAGGAAGTATCTACTTGTCCACCATGCTGCTCTATAACCTACAAAGTTGAGATTAATTGGTTATCAGTTTAATGCAAAGTCAGAACATTTTCAGCTTTATCATGTCTAGAACAATTTACGGTTAGGGTTATTGTGCTTAACACCACTTTCAACAATATTTCAGTTATATCGTGGTAGTCAGTCTTACTGGTGGAGGAAACCGGAGTACTCGGAGAAAACCATCGACCCACCACAAGTCACTGACAAACTTTATCATATAATGTTGTGAGACAACAACTTACTTTTTGACAAGATTATTATTATGTCTGTTTTGTACTAGATTAACAAGCTGAATTTGATTTTCTTAGTGCCAGTTCCTTGCAACAACAGTCAACAGGTTGACATGTTGCTTAACTACAACACATTATGTCGACTTCCAGCAAACCCGTTTTTCCTCCTACTCCTTAAAGTTGTGTGCTTAGTTGATACCTATAACAACTTGAGCTGAATTTTATTATTTACATCAAACCCTTTGATATTTATCATAATATAATATTTAAAAATGATGATCTAAAATGCTTCAATCAAGAATTTCATTAGTTTTATTTACAAATAATAATTCACAGTTAATGAAATAAAATCTTGCCTGATGCTGTAAACACCTGAGGCCATGTAGTTTTAACCATGACATTTATTTTGACATAGCAAGCACAATTTTAATGACTTTGTATATTACGAACTAAAAATTGAGATGCAAGAAATCTTGACACATCAAATTTTCAGAAAAGATATGTAAAACAAGTTGAAATGTACCAAGATTTACAGGGGACATATAAGAAATCTTGTGTCAACAGAAATTTCCAGTCAACTGTTGTCAATCTGGAGGTTCAACTGTACATATATATTTATGCAATATCATTTAATACCTTACATATGATCTAAGTACAGGAAAACATGTTCTAAATTTAGTCTGTTTCTAACAGCTTTCAGCTCAAAACATGTTCTAAATTTAGTCTGTTTCTAACAGCTTTCAGCTCAATTGACAACTCAAAAGTCAAACCCTCAGACATTTTGGAAGTAAAATCAGTGAAACCATTGGTCATGTTGATTGGAATCCCATTAATTGGCTTAACCATGCAAAATTGTTGTGCCTGTTCCAAGACAGGACCTGGATTTCCAATGACATGTTGCAGTCTTTCTTATGTTCAATTATCTGAGGCAAGAGGCATTTTTTATTTTTTTATATTGGTGGAACTGCTGACCATCTCTGTTTAAATTTTCCTTCTATAAAGCATATCTAACCTTTTTCCAGTTTTCTATCTGTTCTTGACCAAGAATTTTTTGGTAATCGGTGATGAAGAAAACACAACCAAGGAGACACATATCTGGGGGTACTACAAATAAAATAAAATATTATTCAATATCTTTAAAGCATAAAGGTTAGTATATTATCACATGACAAATTAGTCTGAAACATTTATTGGGTGAGTAATTGTTGTTTAATGGCTAAGTGAGCAGTTTTTTTCAGCTATATCATGGTGAAGAGTTACTTTTTGATGAGATTTTCATGTTGATACATGTATCTGCTTTGAACTAGACAAACAGGCTGAGATGGATTTTTTTCATAGTTTTAGCTCACTGAAGAAAGAGATCTCACAGATAGACACATCTATCTACGTGGACACATTACTCTAATTCTGAACCAATCGGTTTTTGTGTTCTTACTCCTTAAGGCCTAAATTAAAATATTGTTTGTTTGCCGTCCGACCCAAAAAAAATTGCACGACTCAAAAGATTTTATTGCTGTTTAAAAAAAAAAAAAAAATTATTTCCGAAATTTTCGTTCAGTGCTTTAGTAAAGTTCCGGTTTCCGGTATATTCGGAATTCACGTAGTCTTTCGTTCAGAAAAATAAAATAAAATACCTACCTACCTACCCACACAAAAAAATCTGAGTCAGAGAATGGCAAACAAATAATTTTTTAATTTAGGCCTAATGCTTCATGCTTATTGGAGATGTACCAAATACCAATGTTATGTTTTGAACAGACTGAAGATTTGAGCCCATGATCTACCCCTCGTGGCAAGTACATGAACCATTAAGGCTACTGGAAGAATCATTTCATAATACATATCTATTTGATAAAATAAACATTCTTAAATTTAATTTAATGCATGTTTCACATTGTTTTCAGCAAATATTTACTGTTTTTGTTTTTGTGAAAACCAGGCTTAGTGGTGTAGGAAACCAGAATTCTCAGAGAAAACTAATCTTTTGTATTTAACTTACAATCACATCTCATGCTAAGATAGGAAGGAACCAAATGTCTCATAGAAAAAAAGATAGCAGTACACGATTAATTCCATTAACAATTTAACCATTTGTATAAAGAACAAGCAATTTTTGTGTGCTAAAATATTTTATTTGTTGACCATTAACCAGTGTACTTTCAAATTTGTTTTCCAGACTAATAACCAATAATTTTCAATTTTTTTTCTCCTCAAATTTTTGATTTTGTGGAGCATATCTTACCATTATCACTAGTGTCATGTCCCCAGTAGCTGTTCTGTTGCATTGGTTGGGGACCCATTTTCTGTTGAGGTGGAGGGGTATATCTTGGAGGGGGTTGTCTGTGGGGAACCTGCATGTTCATATTCAATCCTAACATATGGCTGACCTGTAATGAAATAAAATCAAACTTGTTATCAGATTTAGGGTAGGATTATGGTGTTTAACGCCACTTTTAAAAATATTTCAGTTATATCGTAGTGGTCAGTTTTATTGGTGGAGGAAACCGGTGTACCCAGAGAAAACTACCGACCTTTCGCAAGTCACTGACAAACTTTATCATATAATGTTGTATTGAGTACACCTCTCCTGAGTGGGATTCAAACTCACAATGTTAGTGGTGATAGGCATTGATTACATAAGTAGTTAGAAATCCAACTACGATCACGACCATGTTGAATGACAAAATAAATTGGTTTGTATTGGATTTGTGATGTTTAACATTATTTTTATAAATATTTAATTTTCAGCTTTAATGGTTGAGTAAATTAAGAGTAACTGGAGAATATCTTGTGCAAGTCGCAGGCAAATTTGAACACGGCGTAGGTAGAAGTCAGATTACATCTGTCTTCGTAAATATACAGAAGACGAAGGAATTTCACAACCCCTGTACTTAGTCAAATATATGTCGATACAGATTTTGTTATTAATGCATATTTAACATTATACACACATATTTTACACTGAGTTTTTACAACTCGTGCATATTTATCAAATTTGGTTTTATAAAATATGCAGGTATACAGCTTATCTGGGCCTCTGATAAGTAAATCCAAAAAGCAGCCTTGGAACCCCCTCAAAATCCATTGGATATCTTTAATCAGAATAAAATTGTTAAATGTGAATTACAATGTTATTATTTGTGAAAAGTATATTAGTGTCAGCATTAGTTGCTTTCATAGTTTATTATACAGTCAAATGTTAAAACATTAACCATACCAAACAAAAAAATACATGTGGGCTCCTTTGATTAGACCAAGAAAAAATACCTGTGTTTCTGCTAAAACACCAAATATAGCAAACAAAAATTTAAGGTACCGGTAGTCATTAAAAATCATTTTCGGTAGGGTTAAGGGAAACACAGGTTGCTCTTTTTTGGCCTTATTTACTGTCAACAATGGCATGGTCAATGTTTTGACAAAATGTAAAAGCTTTAAGAATGTGACTCCCAGAACTGAAAAAAAAAATGTTTTACACATATAAACCAAGGACACAAAAGATGTTTTTGTACCTTATTAACCTGAGGTGGTCTCTGACTAATTTGTCTTATGTCTGTATTATTTGTGATGTTACGGAGTGTCCTCATGTGAGATAAAAAGTCCTGGTGCTGGAACTGTAGCTGTGGGGGTAGGGAGTAAGGAGCCATGGACTGCATCCTTGGTACCCCAATATTGTTGCTCCTACCACCAACACCAACACCCTGCTCAATAGAACCAATCATGTGATATGAGTAAATGTGCTAAAAATCAGTCATGTGACATACATTACTACAACATGCACTATTAATAGAATCAATCATGTGACATACATTACTACACCTTGGAATATTAATAGAATCAATCATGTGACATACATTGCTACTCCCTGCACTATCAATAGAATCAATCATGTGATGTCATACAAATGTGTTAACATACATCATGTGACATAATTATAAGTGTTGAAACAATTAGGACATAAAACTTAAATTTGTGTAAATAAAAAATCACTTAGATTGTCTTAATGGCACTTCTAGATCGATAGTAAACAAATTACATGAACATAAATCTTTACATCTATTCTTAAATTCGCAGACAAATTGATTACCGATTATGTTGGGAATCGGAAAGAATTTAAAAAATTGAGGATTTGTGTATTGCAAATAAATAATAATCGATCATAATCGTAACATATTGAAAACAGTAAGTTATCTGCATTGTCTCTTTTTTTTTTTTTATTAGATGTGGATAGAAAAAAAATTAAATCTAAAATCTACTGATGTGCTGTCAGTGGATACATATTTAACTACAAAATGAACATCACCTGACATGTTATATTCTAATCTAAAAAAACGATATTCATTCACAGATGAATAAAAACCATTCATAGTTTAGTCAATTATAATGTATAGTACAACTGATTCATAACAAATATCCATAATCCACTCAAAATAGTTAGTAGATGAAGAAAATAAAACAGTAAAAGTATACATTTTCAACAACACAATCAAAATCCTCAAAGTCACGTTTCAGACACAGAGAAGACAACACAAGCCAATAGAAAAACAAGGCACTTTTTTTTGGTACAGCTTAAAAAAATATGGACACGTTTTAAACCAAAAAACAGAACCCAACCAACCCATCTTGATAAAACTAGATTTGCAGGCACTAAACATAAACAGACAATAAACTAGAGGCTCACCAGAACCTGTATCACAAACCTGGTTTTCCATGCCATGTTTGGGTTGATGCAAGTTTGTAGTTTCTGAGAAAATGCATTTTATTTATATTCCCATGGGATTCTAGTTAAACAATGTCATATGATGGTGGCCATCTTGGAATTCAAATGCACACAAAAAATTGAACTTTAGTAAAGGATCATCCAATTGATTATTCACATACAGTTTGGTTCCAATCAAAATCAGTTTCTGAAAATTATTTCTCCTCAAGGGTTTCTGTTAAGACTTTCTCCTGCAGTTGCAACAATTTTGGATTTCTGATCGCCAAAAAACTCACAATTTTCTATAGGGTCATATATGGAATATTTCTACCATTTAACAGTTACATTACACATGTGGTTTCTGAGAAGATTTTTCTTTTTAATTTAAGCCAATCAAAAAGCATGATTGACCTAGCACTTGGCAGCCATCTTGAATTTTCAAATGAAACAAAAATCATATATATGTTGAAGACTACCCAAGGTACATTTCCTTAAAGTTTTATTTCGTTTTGTCCAGTGGATTTTGCGAAAAGGATTAAATAGACATCGACAACAACACTAATGACAGACACAAAGTGATGATAATACCTCACTTATTCTTATTGTCCGAGGGAGCTAAAAACAGGAATTCAGTATGTCAACAAAATTCAAAATCTCATTCCATAATTATCAATCAACAGCATTTTTTCCCCATTTCTATTTTTAGAAGGATACAAGATATCACCATTATAACCACACAAAAAATCAAATAGAAGAGAGTTTCCAAACAGACTACATACTTTTTAAATATGCTTTATATATACAAATAATAAAAATCATATGTGAAAATATGTTGCATGGCTAATTTAGATGGTATTAAGTATGAAGAATCTATGATGTGTAGTTGTGTTAGGATTATGGTGTTTCGAGGCCACTTTCAACAATATTTCAGTTATATCGTGGCGGTTTGTGTAGTTGGCTTCGTAATACTGTACATTGAAGGAAATTATATATACATCAAATCTACGCATTGTAAAAATAACTCACTATACTCTTATTACATACTAATGTAAGATGTGTGGCATATTGAGAAAAATACACAGAAAAGCCTTCTCCTACTTTTTAATCAGTACATGTACTTTTCTTTATTAAAACTAGTTTTTTCCACTTTTTTTAAAATCAGGCATTATAATATTTAAAACTATTTCTTCTTCATTTTTCAGTGCTTTCAATGAAAAAAACTATCTCTCGATGCAATTTCTTCTGTTCAGAAAGCTTAAGATATATACAAATTTATCAGAATTCAAAATTCAAAACATGAAAAGTGAAATTAATTTCCTACCATGTGCCACTGCTTGTAGCAATTTCTAAATCTAAAAAATGTTTTTTTTTAATTTCAAATTTTAAAATATCCTTATCTAAAACATTGATTACTTCAAAGTACGTAGGACTTTTTCTTGGTCATAGAATTAAAATTTGTGTTCCATGCTTTAAGAAGTGTGTAAAATAACTGACTACAAATTCACATAATAGCAGGCATTTTGAATGGTGTTGTGGGACACAATTTTAAAAGAAGCATCCCTGTCCAGTTTGGTCTATTTTTTCCAAGTAATGTTGAAATAGATATTATTTGAATAATCAACGTTTTCAGCAAACGTATCCATCTTAGACAGATTTGCAATAAAACTGTCAAGGTTACAGTCTCCTAAATCAAACACAACGTTTATTCTGTGCGAACGACCATCGAGTCAAAAATTCAGAAGGATGGGCAAGTAGAACTAGCATGGAAATCACTGTGTCTAGAGTAGACGGACGAAAATGACAACAGACACCAATAACACACTACAACCACATTTTTTTTTTTTTTTAAATATTTAAGGATTGATCGCAATTTTTGTTCGGTTCATGAAGAAATAATCTCAATCAGGTTGTACACACTGTGTAACCCGCGTAACAAATAATTTCGATCAATCTTTATAAATTAATTCAAACTTTTTTTGTTATGATATTGAAAAATATATTTATTTTTTCAAAATAAGGCAAATAATCGGAAATAAATTTAAATAACCCCAAAGGTGCCTCATTTAAAGAAAATCACCTGATGACAAAGGCATGCAACGCCTTGAGAACTATGCCTATTTTCAGATTCCGTACATTGGAAAATAACCTCAACTTTTTAAACCAATCATAACACGTATAAAATGACATGCGACTCTAAAATTACTTTATAGTAAAATAATCTTATATACAACTTTTGACTGCATGTATGCCAACAGAAAGATAAGCAGCATTATGACAGTAACTTGTTTCACTGGTTGTTTAGCAACTGGAAACAAGGGCAATGCAAAGCGTGGCATATCCCCTCGCCTAAAAATTAGACCCTGTGACCTTGAAAATCAAGAGGGTTCCAGATTCTCTTAAGGTCTAAGTATGTACCAAGTTTGGTCAAAATCCATTGAAGGATGTTGATTCTAGAGTGTTCACATGGACGTTACGCAGTAAAAATTTGACCCGGTGACATTGACCTTTGACCTTGAAAATCAATAGGGTTCCAGACTCTCCTCAGGACTAAGTATGTACCAAGTTTGGTCAAAATCCATTGAAGGATCTTGATTCTAGAGTGTTCACAAGGATGTTATGCGGTAAAAATTTGACCTGGTGACCTTGAAAATCAATAAGGTTCCAGACTCTCCTAAGTATGTACCAAGCTTAGTCAAAATCCATTGAAGGATGTTGATTCTAGTGTTCACAAGGATGTTATGTGGTAAAAAATTTGATCCCTTGACCTTTGACCTTGAAAATCAATAGGGTCCCAGTCTCTCCTAAGGACTATGTATGTACCAAGTTTGGTCAAAATCAATTGAAGGATGTTGATTCTAGAGTGTTCACAAGGATGTTACGTGGTAAAAATTTGACCCGGTGACATTGAACTTTGACCTTGAAAATCAATAGGGTTCCAGACTCTCCTAAGGACTAAGTATGTACCAAGTTTGGTCAAAATCCATTGAAGGATGTTGATTCTAGTGTTCACAAGGATGTTACACGGTAAAAAATTTACCCAGTGACCTTGATTGTTGACCTATGACCTTGAAAATCAATAGGGTTCCAGACTCTCCTAAGTATGTACCAAGTTTAGTCAAAATCCATTGAAGGATGTTGATTCTAGAGTGTTCACAAGGATGTTATGCAGTAAAAATTTGACCCAGTGACCTTGACCTTGAAAATCAATAGAGTTCCAGTACTAAATATGTACCAAATTTGGTCAAAATCCATTGAAAGATGTTGATCCTAGAGTGTTCACAAGGATGTTACGGAAGGAAGGAAGGACAGACGGTAGTGTTACTATATCGCTTCGCAACTTCGTTGGCGAGGGGAAAATAAAGCAAAATAAAATCACTGATGCAATCCCCTCTATTTCTAACCTAGAAGCTCACACAAGCCTGTATTTCTCATAGTTATCAAACCTATAAAACTGGCCGATAACTTTGTGAAAATAAATATATTATTCCAAACAATATGGTCTTAATAATTTGTACCCTAGTTCAATATCAGTTCATCAGATTTTAAGATTTTTTTTCTGCATAGGGCTTACAATGACACTTTAGGCATCAATGGAAATCATTTTGGATTTCTGATTAACAAGAGTAATGTTAACTTTAAAGATGACCATACAAAAGCAGTTTATATAGTTCTATCTGGTACTGTAGTTTCTAAGAAGATTGAAATGTAGTTTCCATGGACAACGGATGACAAGTAACCAGCATACCATACACAGATCTTTGGTCTTCTCGAGCTAAAAACTATTACTGTAAATTCACAAATTAACGGGTAAAATGCGATGGAATGAAGATTGCTTTATTAAATCCTTGTTTTTGATTTATCTCCCATTTGCTGTGTGTAAGTAACAGTACTTGGGTAAAAAAAAAAAAAATATATATATATATATAAATGTGTAAATTTCAAACTGTAAATGTGTCACAATAAAGTGAAAAATTAAAAAAAGTTCTGTTTAACTTACTGAATAGTGCTTTATATCTGCGGTGTCATAATTTGACGGTTTTATGAAGAAAAAAATAATTCACTGTTTTTATCACCTATACCAGTATAAACCAATTTCACAACACTGTAAATAAATTTTGAGTGACGGTTACTTTGCAAAAGTAATGATTTTTACTCACTTTCACATAAGTATTATTCACCTAGATCGTTTGTTATAGTTGAGTGACCTATAAATAATAGTATATATTAGGTTACGGTATCTCTTAACTTATGAAATATTGGTGGTGTCTATATTTGGCACTTTTGGTCAAATCAGCCAAATAGTGCCAAAATAAACCACCGTGAAATAAAGGCGCTATACGGTACATGGAATGTGTTTTCATACTAATTATGTGTCAATAAGACTTATATTTTGAGTGAGTATCAAAAGAGGAATCAAAATTCAAAACTTTGCATGAAAAAGGCAAAGAATAAGGAATGGATAATAAAATTAATTGACATTTGACCAGTAATCAGATATTTCACTTCCTGGTTGTTTTAACTTTTTCTTACAATGACTAGTCACATTTAATTAACCTCTGCAGTTTTTTGCCGGCAGTCATAGATTCTCAATAAATGTACACATTAATTCATGAATTTACAATAACTAAATGAACACCATATAATACTGTAAAAATAAAATTATCTAGTGAATATTAGGTCGAAATTAAACAGGGTTTGAGGTATAACATGGGGGTTTGTTTCATGCAAGAGAAAATGTCACAACAATCGTAACAGTTACATGCATGTCGTGCAAATAAGCTGCGAGCAGGCAAACCTGTATACGATTGTTGACCATACGAGCAAGTGCTTCTCTTGCAGTGCCACTAGGCGTGCCGGGACGTGCTGTACTACTGGGTGTATCGGGGTGTGATAATCCTTTATCTTCATTTGACAACCGCCTCTCTAGGACAGCTGCCGCTAGTTGTTGAGAAATCACCTGTTTAGACAAAGTCCGTCCAACAGATTCTTGGTGGGCTGGGGAACGTCTTGGTGATTTTTCAGTTTTCAAACGAGCTTTCTGTGCTTTTTCGTGCATCTCCGGAAAATTAGGTCTTGGTAAACCATAGTTATGTTGATATTCTAAGATTGGTGGCACTGACTCGTAGATTTCCATTGGCTGTGGTGTCTGTACCTTTTCCTCTGGTGGTGGGGTTGGTGGTGTGGGTGGCTCTGGTATAGGGTATACTAAAAGATTTGGATGATAAATTGCTTCACTGATTTTTGTCTCTTTTTCAATGGAATCTGTCACCCAATCAGGAGTAACTATCTTGATTTTTTCTTCATGTTTCAAAGCTGTTTCATATTTTGCCTGTAAAAATATATTGGAAAATGAAATGTTTTCAAGAGATTGGACAAAGGTACACTTAAATGTTTTATGAACCGCATTGTTTTCAGTTCTCTAACACAAAATTGGTTGTATATGTACAAAATCAATGTAGATGACAGTAAATATTACAGTTTTTTTCCCCATATTCATCATCATTGTCAACAGCAATACAGGGTCAATCAAATATTTGAATAAAACAATGTTTGCTGTCCAAAAGATTAAACTACATTAGTAATGAAAATACAGGTACCTAGACTAAATATTAGATCCTTTCTGACTAGTGCTTTCATTGTTGCTCAATGCAAAAACAACATTTTTTTTCAGCTATAGTATATCATGGCAAGAACAAGTTACATTCAGTGAGATCATGATGATGTCCACTTTGTATAAAACCAACACGCATAGTTGGATTTTTATAGAGCTATCTCACTGAAACAACAGTGCACAAAGATAGACATCTCGCTCCACTTGGACACATTATCCTGATAATGAACCATGCTTAGCAGAGAAGCACCAGAATACCATTTTTATAGCCTATGGTTTGACTCAACCAGGGATCAAACTCACAATCTACAAAACGAGCATGCTAACCATTAAACAGACAGGGTAGTTATCTAGTATTTAATAACTCTATCTGTACTATGCAAAATAAACTTGGTAATACGTAGTATAAAACAGTCAATAGATAATGAAGGAAGGGACATCTTTGTTCTGTGGCCTAAGAAATAATTACAATAATTAATTACTGACTATATGTCCCTGGTTTTACCTTTTAGCAAATCAGTAGAACCAGCATTGTGCTGCTAAAGACAGCAATGCATAACTTGTGTTATTATCATATATATATTGTGGATGCCTACCAAAAGCTTAATATAAAATTCTAAGGCTTTCAAGGTTAGACACCAAAAAGTATTTTCAGCAATTAATGTCTAACATAATGGTTTAGGGTTATGGTGTTTAATGCCACTTTCAACAATATTTCAGTTATATCGTAGCAGGCAGTTTTATTGGTGGAGGAAATCGGAGTACCCATAGAAACCCACCGACCTGCCGCATGTCACTGACAAACTTGATCACATAAATTTGCATAGAGTACACCTCACCGTGAGCGGAATTTGAACTCACATCTTTAGTGGTGATAGGCACGGATGGTATGGGTAGCTGTATATCCAACTACGAAACCATCACAACAGCCTCTCCTACATAATACACTAGTGTACAAAGGAAGTGATTCATAATTATGATTTTTTTCATTTGTAGTGAGTTACGATCTGGACTTGGATCACTCCTCATCTTAACAACATCCTACCCCTTCAGTGACTGTTGTGATCAAATGTGTGCATTTACTGTCCAGTTTCTGTTGACAAATGCCTCCACTATAAGTAATCATTCCCCACAATGCAATATTGTCCTCTGCATCAACCTAAAAATAGAATTGTATATTGAAAAAAAATGTTTTATAGTAGTAGTTAACAAACATAATTTATGTGGTAATAATAATTGATAGTTCCGAGATAAGAATTTAAGTCCCGCCTCCTTAGCAATTGTTGCTATGCGCCACAAGCTTATCGGTTACATTTTCAAAATGACTGCTCAGCATCCCAAGCTCGCGTCCGATTCTTTAGAAAAAATTCCCGATAATATCGTAGTTTCATTCTTACCCGACTTTGAATCGTTGTCCAAAAAGGCCTTAGAAAAGGGTTTAAATTATTTCACCCAAGGTTATATCCACAATATTAAAATTTCGGAAGCACGTGGAGCCATACGTGTGGATGCAAGATGTTGGCGATCAATGAGAAAAAGTCAAGATCCACACAACCTTCATGTCGAAATCGGCGATGACAAACTTTCAGAATCGTACTGTACCTGTAAAGCTGGGTATATAAATATTTTATAATTTTGTTGTTTTTCTTTCATACAGCTTCAAGGCTAATTCAAACGATAAACAATAAATACCATTGTCCATTCTACACAGCGGGTCGTGCACGCGTATGTGTATAATCACTACGTAAACAGACAGCACATGCTGATCTACAACAATTGATATTTATCAAAGATAACGTCTGTTTACTAAGTTCATAATCACTGAATTGCTCTGATTTAAGATACTATTATTTTTTTTTTTTTTTTTTTTTACCAAATCATTAATTATGCACAAACAGGATGAAAACGATCTTGAAATTCTTCCTTTTGTATTTATATAAATCTAATACTCACGTGAATATTAATTTCTGCTGAGAAAGTTTATGTATTTGCGAAAAATACAACTTTAAGAATGATAAGAGGACGACCATTTGATTTGGGTGTACATGTGTTTGTGAGGAAAAAAAGGGGGGGACAAGGCAATGGGCGATTTTGTAAATAAATCATTTACTCTTGATGCCAGTGAAAATAATTAATTTAATATTACTTATCGAGAAAATAAATAATTTGGCCTTCATGTAGTTTAGGGGGCTATATAATGCCTCTCAAACATGAAGGGACTCAATGATACATCTGATTAACTAAATATGTAGTTTAAATGACTACATTTTTTGGACCTCAGACCAACCTTCATTTGACAGTTTTTTAATGTCTTTCGGGATATCGCTCATCTGAATTGCACATTGAAGCACCATTTCGGCGATATAACTAGCAGAATTTATATATAAAACTACGTTCTCACAAATACACAACTCGGTTTGTTTGTGGGACAAAGATGGCATCGCCTGATCTCATTAAAATTGCGGCGCGCTGATTGGTCGGTTATTTTAGTCTGATTGACGTCTCGGAAGCATGAATTACATGTACAATGTACTAATTATCTTTTCCAAGATAAAAAATAAAATGAAAACCATCATCTGGCAGTAGTATAAGTGATTTGAATAAAAGTGACTTTACCCTAAACAGGCAAGTGTGGATATATAAAGGACTTGTACATTTATTTTACTAATTCAACGCAAATTTTTAACTTTTGTTTTTGTGACCGACAAACCAAAATAAAAGTAAACATTTCCGGAGCACCTGGGTTCACCCTAGGTTTTTAGTGGAGTTCGTGTGGCTCAAATTTTAGTTTCCATGTAGTATTTTGTCGACCACTGTTTATGAAAATAAAGTTTATACAGTAATGGTCAACAACTCCATCAATATCAACAAAATGAACAATCACCTCTCACTTTAACTCACTGAACCATAAAAAAAAACCCCACGACATATGATATTTGCACTTTCTTTTTTGGCAAGTGTATTGTCTGTCCTTCATCAATTTACAGTTTCTGATTACCCCTTTGGTATCTTCAAACTTTTTCGAATTAAATGTTACTCAAAATTCTCTCAACTGAGATTGTCAGTGAGGTGAAAATTATATCATTCCTTAATGCCTTGATGAAAGTCTAAAATACACTGGTCCCTGATCTTGTGTTGACATCAAATTCAAACTGATATTTCCTAATTTGCTTTATTATTTCTAAAATACTTTAATAAACACATACCTGTGATGTACAAGCAACAACACCGGAGAAAAGTAGGTCAGCAGGTGAGAATAATGGTATACTGCAATGTGTTAAAGAATTCTGTAAAATTGATATCTACATTCAACTTCAAGTATGTAGGGACTATCTGAAAGGGGCTGTCATGGCCGTGATTGTATGGTAGTTGGATTTATAACTACCTATGCAATCAGTGCCTATCATCACTGATGTTGTGAGTTCGAATCTCGATCAGGGCGAGGTGCACAACATTATGTGATAAAGTTTGTCAGTGACTTGCGACAGATCGGTGGTTTTCTCCACCAATAAAACTGACCACCACAATATAACTGAAATATTGTTGAAAGTGGCGTTAAACACCATCAAACAAACTATCTATGGTTCAATTCCCATGACTATTACCACTAATTTAATGATCAATTTCTGTTATAACCAGAGGTTCACAAGGGGCTGTATTACTCACATCAGTGATTCAGCTAGGCACTGGTCTCAGGACATTATCACACCTATTTTTCAAATTGTCCTGAAGAACTTTATTAAAATTAGTTTAATTGTTAAGAATGTCCTGAAGAAATTTTGACAAAACTGGCAATTGTCCTGAAGATTTCAAACTCTAGCTGAAACACTGTCATATGATTTATATTTTTACAAATTAGCATGATCTCTTACAGCATACTATTAAATATTAAGAAATTATCAGATACAAAAAAAAGAAAAGAAAATACTAACATCTAATTTTAATTATTTGCATTCAGATGCAATTTTTTGTACTGAGTAAATGAATGATTGCTGTAAGCCTGTTAGATGTCAAACGAGCAATTTTTCAGCTATATCATGGCAGGAACAAGATACATTCGATGAAATGATGATGTCTGATTTGTATTAGACCAACACGCTTAGTTGGATCTTTATACAATGTAGTGCTAGTTTATTGAAACAACAGTCTGCGGGTAGACATGCTAACCATTACACCACTGACGTGGTTATTTTTGTACTGAAAATAAAAGCATTCTTCAAAGTCAGTGAACAAGGACAATAGCTTTCTATAAAATGTACATGGTACTTGGCAGACAGGTCACACAAAAGGTTTAAATGGCTGGAGATCAGAATCAGTTCTGATGTCTCCATTCAGTTTTTTTTTATAATATGGCAGTTAAAATGAAATTTACCATCTGAAGACAGACTTCTTCCTTATATTATTCCAGATTCAATTTTTGTTTATGTTTTATGGACCGTCGTGGTCGTGATCGTATGCTAGTTGAATTTACAACCACAAGTGTAATCACATTATCAGTGCCTATAACCACTAAAGTTGTGAGTTCGCACTATGTGATGAAGTTTGACAGTGACTTGCGACAGGTCATGGTTTTATCCGAGTACTCCGGTTTCCTCCACCAATAAAACTGATCGTCATGATATAACTGAGAAATTGTTGAAAGAGGGGATAAACACTATAAACCTAAACCTCATCTAGTTTTATGAACTTTCCTGCAGGCTTACCAACCAGTTTTCTTTCTAAAACTCTTGCAAGCAAAACTGTTTTCTTTTTAAAATTGAAACATTATTGAAATAGCTGCATTTCACAACATAACAATTCATTATAAAATAAAAAGGATACGGCAGTTGTTTCTTACATTTTATGGACATGTACACCCAACTGGACTGAAATATACAAAAAATCATGCATTAATATTGTCATTATTTTGAGAAAAAAAGACATTTATCATAAACATACATGTATTAAAATTGTCTCACGCCAACTCAGCAATTCTTCAGCTATTTCATGGCGAGGAACAAGTTAATTTTCAATGAAATGGTGATGAGGTTCGCTTTGTACTAGACCAACACTCTTAGTTGGATTTTTATAGTTCTAGCCAATTGAAACAACAGTCCGCAGATAGACATGTCGGCCAACTCCGACACATTATCCTGTGGCTGATTCCGACCCAATCATTCATTGCTCATTCTCCTAAATGCTGTGTGCTTAGTGGAGAAGCAACAAATACCATTTTATAGTCTCTGGTTTGACCCGCCTGGGGTTCGCGAACCCATGACATACCGCAATCGAGGCAAGCACACTAACCATTACACCATCGTTGAGGTTAGAGAATGAATCTAAGAAACAATAAATTTACAACAATTATTGTAATACTTCCAACAAACAAAATAATAAGATAATTTAACCATACATTTCTATATTACAGATTAAAATAAAATATTACTTTAACAACAGGCAAATCAAACAGTTCCTTTGCCTCAGAATATTCATCTTGAGATGAATCATCTGAGATCACATGACTGACCATCTCACTCAGGTAAGTGTCTTGTTTGGCTCCACCAGCATTCAAGAGGGACAATACCTACAACAAATATACTCCAATAAAAGAAAGTCAATTGTGGACTCAAAACACAATTTCATATTAACATAGAATTTTCACGATAGACACAATTTCTAAAGAATAATTTCACAACTTAATATCTAACAGCTTGGTTCCAAGCTAGTCAAGAATCAGCAGGGAAGACAAATGAAGTATTTATTAAATCATTGTATGTAGTTCATATTAATTAATCATTTAATATTGTGCCATCAATTCATTAGTTTCATATATACCGCTACATATTTTTCATTTTAAATAACTTTTTTGAATGACAGTTAGTTATCTTCCTGTAATAGTGAACTATTTAAAAGAAGAGCCCTCGCTTCTGTAGTAAGTTTTCCAGACATAAATAAACAATCTGTTCAAACTGAAAAGTAGCTGAAAGAAAAGAACTGTTCAAGAAGTATTTTTGGGGACATTATAACAGTAAAACAATATACATATAATCGAATGGTGTAAAATAGCTGGTATAAAGAATAGTTTTTGTGTTGCACGAGCTTAATACCAAATGAGCAATTTTTTGGTTAGTCAAACTTGTCTTAGCGACCCCCTTCGTATGACGACTTCCTTCGTTATCTGACCTTATTTATTTCTGTGCAATTTATATAAAGACTCAATCCTCAGCACTATTGAAACAATTTATTTTTTAATATATAGTTTTTTAATGATTCTGTATTATATTGTGAATGAAAGCAAAGTCTTACAATATAATGCAAAGCTTTATTATGCATGACAATGTGTTTTTTACACGATTAACAGAAATGATTGGGGAAAAAAATAGATACATGTTCTTTTAGTGTCCATACAATGTTATATAGACATTGCATATTGGTCTAAATGATAGTCTTATGATGCTATGACTAGGCTTTATATCACTCACTTCTCTAATTTCTCAGGTTGCACCGGCTTTTAATATCAAAGATGCACGGATGGTAAAATTAGTATTACTGCTGTCTTGTATTGACAAAATATCTGATTCCTGTGGTTTATCAAGGGTGAAATAATGAACGAGATCAGGGTGAAACGTAATCTCGCTTTGATCAGCTTAATCTCTTCACAAGCCCTATCAAAGGTATTCTGGAAATTTAAAATTTGACACCCGGTGCATTCCGATATATATTTTGTCATGGACGGATTGTGGTACGTCTAAACACCGCTCAAGACTCCTGAGTGCACTCAGGATATGAAAAAAAGGGCTTATCAGATATTCAGAGCATCTCATTCGAAATTTGATTTGCAATCGAATGCAATAAGATTGAAATCGATAGTATCAATATTTTTTAAGTTGTAACCATTTTTGTGTGACACGTGCCATAGCTGTGTAGTCAGTCGTGCGTGAATGCATGTTTATTGTAGCCATTGGTGTGGAGATGGCCATCAAGCGCACAATAAACAAAATAATCAGATTGACAATGTGAAAACAAAGAATCAAAAAATGATATATACAAAATTAATACATTGTTGTGTACTAGATATGCAATGAAAACTTATTCAAATCTATACGGAAATAAAATGGTATTATTTTTTTCAATATGAAATTGATTTTTTTTATCCATATTTCCAAGAGATTTTCTTTATCCTGGAAATAAATTAAATGAATTTATCCCAAGATAAAATGTGATTTATTTTTAATTTACATATGCACATATAACATGAGAATAATTATCTGTTCATTTAAGTTCATTTTGCAACAAGAAATTTTCATTTCTAAATTGTAATGAGAATTTTTTTTCATAAAGTTTGAAATTTGCAGAAAAAAAACAACAACAAGAGCAACGCAAAGAGTGGCGTATCCCCTCGACTAAAAATTTGACCTTTGACCTTGAAAATCAATAGGGTTCCAGATTCTCTTAAGGACTAAGTATGTACCAAGTTTGGTCAAAATCCATTGAAAGATGTTGATTCTAGTGTTCACAAGGATGTTACAGGGTAAAAATTAGACCATGTGACCTTGACCTTTGACCTTGAAAATCAATAGGGTTCCAGATTCTCTTAAGGACTAAGTATGTACCAAGTTTGGTCAAAATCCATTGAAGGATGTTGATTCTAGAGTGTTCACAAGGATGTTACGGAAGAACAGACGGTAGCATTACTATATAAGTTGCATAGAATTTACGCCAAAAAAAAAATCTCTCCTTTAGACCAAACCATTGTTTTCTGAAAGTATTCATATTTTTAAACTTTGTGATTTTAATACTAAGTATGTACTCACAAAACATTTTTTATGCATATAACTATTTATTATGTATACAGTGTGTACCTGTTTTTGTTATGAATAATTTATTTATTAAATAAAATATATAAAAATCCATTTTATGGTGTAATTTGTTTGGCCAAGAAACGATAGTAATTTGTTTATTGGATTTTCATGCATGATCGATCAGTCATCTGGTTGTGTAATGGGCGGCATGTCAAAGGGATATAAGAAAATCCTTCATGACTCCTAAATCGTTCAAGTTATCTGCACAAAACTTTGACAGTTCAATAACTATAATGTACAGGTCCTGTGTCAAACTAAAATAACTGCATCATGTCCTGAGTGCACTTTGGAGGTCCTGAGCGGTGTGTAGATGCACCCGACGGATTGTGCCAGATCAAATGCAGGCAAGATTTTATTTATAGACATATTTTCTAGTTCAAATCTGCAAAAATAATGATAATCTCTTACTGTTTTAAATTTAGGTCGAATTGTACACCATTTTTATTTGTGTACCACTATTCCAGTGCCTGAAATGAGGGCCGATTTTTTTTTTTTGGGCCAGTAAAAGATTAGAGTCACTGTCCCAAATGACATAATGATGGCCCAAAAATATTGTGACATTTTTTTATGAAAAAAAGACATCAGATATCAATATATAAACAGTTTTCAGGTTAATTGTTTTTTTATCAAAAACATTAAAATTCATTCTTTCACTAGTCTCACAAGGGTTGGGGGTTCTTCAAGGTAATTTTGGTACAGGTGTGCAGCTGAAATTGCGAAAACACCCCAATGCATATATTGCTATCGAATGAAACCTGAATTTACTTGTTATAACCTCAGTCTTTCCCAAATGTCGTCGGTCCTGACAGGTAAAATTGTTGTCTGACCGTCGAACTACGATCTTTTTCCGGACCAAATGTCCGACGTGTTTCGTGACTGGTTCCATGATTTATATTTTTTTAGCATGCACGATTACAAGGAATAAACCGATTAAATTTCCGGTAACATGATTAAGGCTGGGACAGTATAAAAATTAAAACAACAAATAAAATTGTATACCATTTATTACAAAATACAAGCTAAACATGATGAAGGTAAATGTCAATACGACACCCACCTTAACAATTATAGTAGAAACTTTTCGGTCAGACAAAAATTATTTCGGACAGACAAAACCAATCAGCCTGTCTGACCGAATGACAGACAGATCCTCTGACAATTTGGCACAGACTGTAATCTTTTCGACAACCTTGACGCCATTGGCTAGGGGGTCTCAAGAAACGATGCTAGTCCGTCGGATGGGGACAATAAAAGGCTGGTTTGTGTAAGGGGAGATCAATGCCATGATCACATTAAAGACATCCAGAAAACAGTAGACTAATGCCACTACAAGAACCGATCTTGCACTCCCCAAAGTGAAGAGTGACATCACTTGTTTCAATCCACTATGAAGAAGTGATTTCAAAGTAAAATAACCTCTCAGTTCGGCGTAATGTCAGTTGGTTATTCATTCCAAATAAGTATCTCACTTTGTTGAAATAACAAACGGTGCTGTCATTTTCTGCTATATAAACAACTGTTAACTTTTCCTTTTATTTTTTAATTTGTAAACAAAAGTTCTGGTTCCAAAAAAGAAAACACTCCCAATTGTCATTAAAATGTAGCCGTGTACATATAGAGATGAACTATGAAAAGTTTAAAAGAAGTGACAGGCCAGATCGTTTCCGTAGTTTGACATTACTGTCAACGATTTTCTCTCCGTTGTTGGGGAAAAGTTTTTCAATGATTACCTAAGGATTGACACAAAATGGTTTCCGATTTCTGTAAAATGAAATTCGTACATGTACATTTTGCAGAAGATTGAATGAATAAATTTCCGAACCGTGGAAGATACCAGATCACAAACATTAATATGAGGCAGGTGCAACCTGAAACGCTCCTGAAGAACAGTAATTTTTCTTCCTGTTTACAAAATATCAAGCTTAAAAATAACACCACCTAAAACAGTGTTCTAGCTAGGATTTCAAAAGGGCAGGGCGCTACTTCTGAAAAGGGCACTTTTAAGCGTAAACGTTGGCTGAAAAAGGGCACTTTATTTTTGGATTGTTTTTACAATTAAATTGAAAAGAAACAACCTTCATCACGAGCTGAAAAAATATATGTTAAAACGAGCTTTAATATCCCTTAAATATTTCCGTCCTTTGTGGGTGAAATTATAAAAAAAAAAAAATTATATTAAATGATCGAGTTTTTTACTTTCTTTCAACAGCTATTGTTATCTTAATTGTCATCGTAATTAGAATTAATCATTATGATTAGAAGAATGAAATTTCCTGACAAAAAGTTAAAATTCAACTTCAATCAATCGCCGAAAGCTATAAATAGCATAATAACACAATCAGCATGTGTTTACCTTGATCTGTTACCGTGCGTTAATCGAATGTTGACAGAAATATATGCTGGGAACCAGTACTTCAGAATTCAATAATTTTCAAAATCACGATTATTTATTTATAAAATTGAAAGATTAAAACGGTATTTTCTATAGTAAGCAATTTTAAATATTTAATATAAATAAGAAATAAACCCAAATAAACCAAAACAACAATAATAAATCATCACGTGAACAACTTGCCTGTAAAAAAAATGGCGGTCTTACACAGATAACGCTAATCGTGACTTGATGCATCTAATATGAAAAAATCTATTATTATGAACTAGTAACAGGTATGGAAAAAGACATCCACGCTAGTCACAAAGGGCAGGGCGCTGCTACAAATAGAGAAAAAGGGCAGGGCGTCACTCGGACAAGGGCAGGCGCTGCGCCCTGTAAAAACGGGTTAGCGAGAACACTGTAAAACTCCAAACTCCGGACAGTTTTCGTATCCGCTACCGAACATTGTTTCATTTTTATTTCGACTAGAGTTCCGGTTTAGGTCACATGATTTTTCTTTTAATTTATTTCCGGTTTGGCAGCCATATTGTTGAAGATTTTGAAGTGCCATAGTAGTATATATTCATACTTCTACCATTAACGCTCCCGAACTTCGGGAGCGTATAAGTTGACAGAATTCTCTTTATTGTTCACAACTTTCCACTTCGTCCGTGAAAGTTAACAATTTTAATAATTAAATCATAAAGAAACAAAAAAACACGTTTCTTTTCTAATATTTAGTGAATACTTGTGTATTACATGAAAACGTGTATTGATTGGCTCGATAAAAATAAATAATTGGGGAGAACAGTAAATTACATTAGCTGTGTATTCATTGGCTACACAAATGTATTTGGACCAATTGCTGTGCTCGTGACAAACCGTTTTTGACTAGAACAGAAGAGTTATCTACCGTTGAAGTTACAGTTTATGTCCGGTTTCGGTAAAACAACAATTTTTAACGGACTTTTAGGCAATTACCCAGATGTTTTTTGTTGGGCCAGTGACTACCTAATTTGGAGCAGCTTTTGGTCTCATTTGGCAACCGTCCATTTCAGGCACTGCTAATCAATTTCGCAACATCTTAAGCTATAGTCCTTTTCTCGATGTCAGATTTGATAAAGTGTTGAATAATATTTCCAATCACTGACATCGAGAAACAAACTAGGCGAAACAATACACCTCTTACTAGACGAAATGACCATTGACAAACATGGCATAAGGATAAAGGCAATTGTTAACCTGCTAATTGACATCTTAGACGAAAATATAATCGAAAAACAGTGTTTATTGACCAGGTACATTTCTTGGGATTCATTTTGGCATCGTTTTTAGGTACCCATTTAAAACATTAAATATGCATGAATGTACCTCTTTTCCAATATCACCAACAACATAGTATTTCACGTCTTTGAAGAGGTTCTCAGGAACATCTGCAGGCTTTTCATCGCCTTCAGTCTTGTCTTTTTCGGTCATTTTCGTGGTCAATCCATTTCCCGCTGAATATTAGGTGCAAAAAATAATTAATGAACATCATATAAACGTTTGATATTATATGTAAATCATATACAACATACAAACCTCAATTTCACCTTGAAGAAATGCCGTAAATTCATACTTTGTCGTAATCCGAAAAACAAAGGAATTTGGCGATTATTTTAATATTTAGAAATGAATGATAAGATAATATTATATGTTTATTGATTTATCTGACCACAATATCTGAATATATCGTTAATTGTTGATTACAGGAAAAGAAATAATTTACGTAATTTACGTTAGTCGTAAAGGAAGCAAAAAAATCGATAGATTTTCTGTGTCAACAACGGGGAAATGTGAAAATTTGGAGTAATATTGTACCTTTTGATATATTGGTACTCCAAATATTCATAGGTAATACTTGTTTGTGAAAAAGAATTACGTCATGTATTGAATTCTATCAGATATTGAAGTTTTCTTTTACATGTATGTGCAGGTTTTTTTGACTTTGTCAAGTAATTTTTCAGACTTGCTGGCAAATACAGTAACAAGTAATTAGAATTCGATTTAGCCGTTTTAGAATAATTTGTTTTTATAATAAATAATAGAGTTCCCGTTGGAAATAAATGTCTACCTTGAAATACAGACGCCTCAGAGTCAGAAACTTTCAAAATTATCACGGGTATCTATGACAATGAAGTCACAGAAGGTATATTTGACCTCCACCCTAACACTCGAACTAGGGGTCATAGTAAGAAAATCAAGAGAAAAAATTCTGCAAAATAAATTTAAGGAAATTTTCTTTCACCAACAGAATCGTTGATTTATGGAATACTCTGCCACAATCAGTAATTAATGCAAAGGATGTAAGACAATTTGAAATAAGCAGAGCTGTCGAAATCTCTTTCCTGTCTGTCAGACAATAGGTCTGGCAGATGTGGACAATGTGTCGGACCTATCAAACATTTGCCGGACCTACATTTTTTTACAATTTCAACTGAATTACACATATACTGGCTAAATCCATAAAATGGTTTGTTTACAGCTTCAAGTGATATCTTGGAATACTCAAAGTTAGTACAACACATTTTTGTGTGACATGTGGAAATATACATACAATACAATAGACTTGTGTATGAAATAAACAAAGATACCAAGTTTGCATAATGCTAGCTATGCACATGTTTCAAGGTGTTACCTCTTATAAGTAGCATTAGGTCTGGACCGAATCAATTGGATGACTGACAACCTAGGCCTAAATTAAAATTAAGTTTGTTTCCCCTTTCACCGACCGACCCTTAAAAAAGCCGCTGAGTCAAAAAAAATTATTGCCAAAAAATTTTTTTAAGATAAAATCATAATTTCCGGAAAATCGATGCGCGTCCGTCCGGAATCGGTTACACATTTAGTAGTCAAACTCTTCAATGTGAAGTCAAAATTTGATTATATAGACAAAATTTTTAAAATTGCAAACAACGGCAAGTTTGAGAAGCGAAAGTAAGTAATAATGCTGGTCATCTTCAAGCGTTTTGTCGGTCCCAAGTTACTGAAAAATTGCTCCGGACATCTGGTCTGACGCGAAGTGGTTTAAATCGGACCTAGTCAATATTTTGTCCGACGGTCCGATAGGTCCGACGATTTTCGACAGCTCTGAAATAAGGCTCGATAAATACTGGGAACACCAAGATGTTAAATTTTAATACAAAACCAGCATCCAAAACAAGGAAAACACCGGAAACCACACCGAAATAAGTTATATCAAGGAAGAAGTAGAGGTGGATATAGTGGCGGAGAGCCAGCGTCCACAGATGACCTAGCCTAACCTAACCTATATTGACCATCTAATACTTGTACAGTACGCGTTTTAGCAAGAAATCACTCAGGGCCGACGTCAGTGAAATCAAGAAAATGTCGGCAAAATTAAAAAAAAGTCTGTGTTGACACCGCGAAATGCCCAAGAAAAATCGAACACGGTGTTGCCGGTGATTTACTATAAAACGTCGCCAAAACACCATGTTTTTTTTACATCGGTAAACATTTGTCCTATAACGATGATCTTCGGCAAGTATCTGTAAGTATTAGCTCAAGAATACTATTCTTATGTGTCATAAAAGAAATAATTATGAAGGTTGAATTAAATAAAATTTTGTTTTTAAACTTGTGTTTGTGTGAGTTTTTTTTATGAGGAGTCTGGTTTGTAAAGCCAGACATCGTAATATTCAAAACAGGCCATCTGGCACAGTGTGGGTGTCAAAATAGATGGTAAACGGATGTTCATACAATAAAATAATCAAGCTGTCAAAACAATGTAACACCTTGTGCAGTTTTATTAACATACACTGTACCTTTAAACTGTGTTTAATTAATAGTACACAAATTATGTGATCGTCTTGGTTTAAGTAAATTTTCAATCAACTGATCATGATATTTAAATGCCGACTGAGGTTCACCTGTGTTGATTATATACAGGTACATTGTATAAATAATTAACTGTTAGGTGAAACCACAGACCTTGGACACCACATCGGTAGTGTAATGGTTTTCATGTTTGCCTTGATTACGGTAGATCATGGATTATAGCCCTGGTCGGGTCAAACCATGTAGCAATAGGGAGTAAGAGCAAAGACTGGTTGGCTCGCAATCCAGATAATGTGTCCGAGTGGAGCGATATGTCGGTTCCGGGTCTGTTCGCCCTAATTCATGTTCGCCCTATTACCTGTTCGCCCTAAAAGTGGGTCCGTTCACCTTGATAATTATATATAGGATATTAAAAATAAATGAAGTATAAATGATATTTGATGATTTATTAATAGATTAAGAAATTCTTTTATGTTTGTAATTTGTTTCATTGTTGTTTTACTCATACCAAACTGACATCGAAAGTGTATAATTACAGAATCAAAGCCACCAATTAATGAAAACGAAGAGATCAAGGATATACAATAATCCCCAATCAATAATTGTAATGATTAAATCAACAAACTCTAATTTTTATTAAGCATTTCAAACAATATGTCTAATAATTGCTTGAAAAGAACTTAAATTATATTCCAAAAGCTCGTATTTTTTCTTTAAATTAATTCTTTTCTGTATCATTACTTCTTTATTTTAAATTAAAATATGCATTATGTTCATTAAAATACTTTTTAATTATCAGGGCGAACGGACCCACTTTTAGGGCAAATGTGTAGTTAGGGCGAACTGACCCGATACCCGATATGTCTACCCGTAGACTGTTGTTTCAGTTATCTAGCACTATCAAAATCCAACTAAGTGTGTTGTTCTAGTACATAGCATACATTATCTCTTGGAATATAGCCTGTACAAATATTCTTACCATGATATACAGAACCACTCAGCAATTAGACCAAAAAGAATAATATGTATGTTTCAGGTTTCATATTCTCAAACAAAAAAGGTAATTGGGTTTTTTTTTATTCCAAATTGGTCAAATGACCGAAACTGTCATGACTGTTGGTAATTTTTAAATAACAGGTATAAAACTTTTTTTTGGTTCCAGACTAGCCAGGTGTAAAAATGTGTGCTCTTCCAGCACCCCCAGCTCCACCTCCGGGTAAAAGGAAGGAGATATACAAATATGATGCCCCCTGGACAGTGTACAGTATGAATTGGAGTATCAGACCTGACAAGAGATTTCGACTTGCTCTTGGTAGTTTTGTAGAAGAGTACAACAATAAAGTAAGTACAGTAATCCCCCAATTATAAGGCCACTCCTTCTGCAATGAAAAGATGGCCTCTAACCTCTCATGAGAGGGACATTTCAGTGGTATTTTACTATATCAGTGGACCTCATAATTGAACCTCTGGATGCCACAATATAGCTGAAATATTGCTAAAGTTGGCATAAAACACCAATCAATCAATCAATGAACCTCTGGACATTTTATTTGTATCATTTTGAAAATTATTTACATCCACAATGCAACATCATGTGATTATACAATACAACACAAACTCTGCTTTTATCAATCATGCTCTTGAAATATGACTATAAGAATAATCCTAGTCATTTAGTTGTTATTGTCCTGATACTTTGTATTATGTATCCTATGTATATTGTATCTGATTTTTGTCAAAATAATTAATAAAATATGTTTACACAAAGATCTAAAGGTCTAAATATATTTGTCAAATTTTCAGGTTCAGATTGTCTCCCTTGATGAAGACACATCAGAGTTCACATCTAAAAGTACTTTTGATCATCCATACCCAACAACCAAGATAATGTGGATACCTGATGCAGTAAGTATTCCTGGGATTCTAAGGAACGGCACCAATGATGTAAGAGGGGCCGTCGTGGCCGTGATCGTATGGTAGTTGGATTTACAACTACCTATGCAATCAGTGCCTATCGCCACTGATGTTGTGAGTTCGAATCTCGATCAGGGTGAAGTGTACAACATTATGTGATAAAGTTTGTCAGTGACTTGCGACAGGTCGGTGGTTTTCTCCGATTTCTCAAAATTCCTCCACCAATAAAACTGATCGCCACAATATAACTGAAATGGTGTTGAAAGAGGCGTCAAACACCATCAAAGAAAGAAGAAAACCAATGATGTAATGGTTAACATGCTCTCCTTGAGTGTGGTATATGGTGGGTTCAAGCCCTGTTCAGGTCAAACTAAAGACTAAAAAATTGGCATTTGTTGCTTCTCCAATATGCATGCAGCATTAAGGAGATAGAGTAATGACTGGTTGGCTCTGAATCAGGATATTGTGTCTGAGTGGAGTGACATGTCTGTCTGTACACTGTTGTTCCAGTGAGCTAGCACTATAAAAACCCAATTAAGCTTGTTGGTCAAGTACAAAACGGACATCATCACCTCATCGAAAAGTAACTTGTTCTCATCATGATATAGCTGTAAAATAGCTTTCTTGGCATTAAACAACAATCACCCCAAAGTACAGTTAAGCAAACAGTGGTTTTTTTTAAATACCCTATTTAAACTCACCTATAAGTTTTGGTTGTCATTTTGTGTCTGTTTTCAGTTGTCGTCATATTGTAGTTGTTAACATTTCACATTTGAAATAGAATTTTGATCAAATTTTGTACCAGTGAATGTCTTGGAGTTTATTGGATGCAAGTTCTGGGAGGTCAAAATAGTTCAAGTTTTCTTTATCAGGTGAGTAATCTAGGCTCATGTGGGCCTCTAGTTTAAATATATTTTTTTGTTTTGTTTTCAGAAAGGAGTATTCCCTGATTTACTGGCTACAAGTGGTGATTATCTTAGAGTATGGAGAGTTAGTGATAATGATACTAGATTAGAATGTTTGCTGAATAATGTAAGTAAAACAATATAAATTTGATAGTGAACTGTATGCTAAATCTTACATGTACAAGTAACTTAAGTATTGAAGATCTGAAATATCAGAATGTTTAATTCCACACAACCATACTCTAAATTTTGCTGAATTGTTTTTGCATAAACGTTTTATATGCATGGTTACATACAAGTACTTGTAGGACTAATTGATCCCATCCAAAATTTTATAGAATTTCATATTATTTTTATCGAATTTGGAAATTAAATTTTTCGACAACAAATGATCATGTGTTATACATGCTATGCATTATTTGCAACTATTATTTTTCGGAAAGAAAAGTGTGAAACAACTAAAGGGGTAATCAGAATCCGTCAATCGAAGGACAGACAACACAATGGCCAAAAGAAGAAGGACAAGAGGAGAAACACTACACAGAAAACTAAAGATTGAGCAACATGAACCCCACTAAAAACAAGGGGTTAACTCAGGTGATCCCGATGGAAACCGGAGTTAGTGGTAAGACATGTATAAATCAGAATATGTTCTGACTTATACAAGTCATTAATGATTACATGAAGTCACAGTCAGAAATCAAAAATACAATAAAATTTGTACATCTCCAATTTGTATAATCTCTATCCCAATTTTTAGCAACTCTTTAATAATTTATTTGTATATAAAATTGGTGTAATGGTTAGTGTACTCGTCTCAAGTGCGGTAGATGGTGGGTTCGAGCCCCGATCGGCTCAAACCAAAGAATATGAAATTGATATGTGTTGCTTCTCCACTAAGCACACAGCATTAAGGAAACGGAGTAAAGACTGGATGGCTCGGAATCAGGATAATGTGTCCGAGTGGGGCGACATGTCTATCCGCGGACTGTTGTTTCAGTGAACTACCACTATAAAAATCCAACTAAGCGTGTTGGTCTAGTACAGATCAGACCTCATCATCATTTCATTGAAAACTTGTTCTCGCAATGATATAGCTGAAAAATTGCTGAGTTGGTGTTAAACAACAATCACTCACTCAATCATTGTTTAATTGATTCTTTGAGGTGTAAATATCCTCCTTTTATTAATGATGTTTTGATTGATTTCTGTTTTAGAATAAAAATTCTGATTTTTGTGCTCCTTTGACTTCTTTTGATTGGAATGAAGTGGACCCAAATCTGCTGGGTACATCAAGTATAGACACCACCTGTACAATATGGGGACTAGAGGTTTGTATGTTTTTGTATATAAGTGGGTCACTGGCTAAGCTTGTCATTAATATGTAAGATTACTTCACCTCTATTTTGTTATCTTGTTGATAACCAGACATATGGGTAATGAAATTCTATACACCAAATAACATTGAGATGACTAAGATGTTCAAATGTAGTGTTTTCAGCTCAAGTAAAGAGTACTGCTCAACTGCAGGCCAGGAGCAGTTTCATGCTTACTGTAGGGTATGAATTAACAGGTTTATCAAGGTGTTTTGCATATGGTACTTTTGGTGCCATTTTGGGGAATTTTTAATTGACAAATTGGCCATTTGGGAATCAAAATAAGGGGGTAAGAATGAATATTTTGGGAATTTTGCATGTTTTTAGAATATTTTTCATTGAGAAAGGATCCTTGAGGAAGGCTAGAAAAATCCCTGGTTAATTTGTTCCATAATATGTTTGTCTTCAGTAAAAATAAGATATAGTTGCTGTTATTTACATTTTTGTACTTAAAAATCACAAAATTAAATGATAGTGTATAGGGATGCAAAATATGAATAATCTGACCTTGATGGGGGGGAAACATAGCTCTCCTCCTAGAGGTTAAATTGTCAGTCCCTTACATATATAAAGTGATTGCTTGTATTTAAACATTTGTTTGTTCCAGACTGGTCAGGTGTTAGGACGGGTAAATGTAGTGTCAGGACATGTGAAAACACAGCTGATAGCACACGATAAAGAAGTCTACGACATAGCTTTTAGTAGAGCTGGTGGGGGCAGGGACATGTTTGCTAGTGTTGGTAAGATTTCGTGTGCAATCCATCTATGCTGTGTCTGGGTTATTATGTTTTGGAGGAAACCGGATTATCTGGAGAAAACGACCAGCCTGCTGCAAGTCACTGACAAACTTTATCACATAATGTTGTATCGAGTACACCTCGCCTGAGCGGGGTTCGAACTCACAACGTTAGTGGTGATAGGCACTGATTGCATAGGTAGTTATAAATCCAACTACCATATGATCACGACCACGATGGCCCCGTATGCTGTGTCTGTTGTGATTTTCTAAAAATTGTCTTCTTATTTTTTATTACTGTGAATTCATTTTATTCGCTGAATACTAATTTTCATCGTTTTCTTACCATGAAATTTAGTGCATCATGAAAGTGATTTGTAACAAGAGTTATTATTACGTATTCGTTGATCCACGAAAATAAATGGAGTGGGGTTATGGTGTTAACGCCACTTTCAACAATATTTCAATTAGATCGGTGGAGGAAACAGGAGAAAACAACCAACCTGTCACGAGTCACTGATATACTTTATCACATAATGTTGTATCGAGTACACCTCACCATGAGCGGGATTCGAACTCACAGCTTTAGTGATGACATGCATTGATTGCACAGGTAGTTGTAAATCCAACTGCCATACGATCACGACTACGATGACCCCTATGCCATAAATGAAACGACAGGATATGTAATGTAGTTACCATCATATTTTACTTTATTTTATTAACTTATGTAGACAGATGGCTTGGTTTGTATGTTTGACCTTTGACATTCAGAACATTTATTCTGTTTGTTCTGTTTGTATTATAAAAACATTTAATATTTCATAAAAGGCAGATGGGTCAGTTTTGTGTTAAAAACATAGATATCAGATTTAGTGCTCACAATACGTTTCTGGAATAAACTTCATTAGATACGCTCAAAATCAAAATATTGGAGAGTCAAATAACTTAAGTTTTGGGAGCAATAAAACCAATGGGCCTAAATAGGATAGCCAAAATCGGCTACGATCAACTGTGCCTGAGGTTTTTATAAAAATTACATTATTTAGGAAATGTAAATTTCAATAATGAATATATATTGAATTGCCGAAACACTGACTACTTGTATGTTTGACTTTTGACAATTAGAACATTGATTTTGTTCATGTTAATAACTTATTATTAAAGCATTTAATATTTGTTTATAGGTGCAGACGGATCAGTTCGTATGTTTGATCTTCGACATTTAGAGCATTCTACCATTATCTACGAAGATCCACAGCATCATCCATTGTTGAGACTAGGGTGGAATAAACAAGATCCTAATTACTTAGCAACCATGGCAATGGATGCCTTAGAGGTAACCATAGTAACACATATTGTATTGATTACTTAAGATAGTTGAAACAGTCGATGATAGATAAATAGATGTCTTTGAAGTCTTACAAATTTATGAGTTATAATGGTGTTAAACACCATAAACCAACCAATCAATTGATATTTTGTGATATGTTCAAACCAACCAAATACTACTCAGTAATTAGCCACACATTGATCA
This sequence comes from Bathymodiolus brooksi, assembly GCA_963680875.1. NCBI lineage: Eukaryota > Metazoa > Mollusca > Bivalvia > Mytilida > Modiolidae > Bathymodiolus > Bathymodiolus brooksi. The sequence goes on along the minus strand of OY804585.1, from coordinate 69,277,199 downwards.
CACCTACATGTACCACGTCAGTAAAACACAAAATCAGTACTCGGAAACAGATGATATTTTATTGAGGTTCATAAATATTGTATAAAATACAGTTTAAATGATACTTTGAAAATGTGTATTAAAATTTATGCAGTAAATGATGAAAAAATACACCAATAAAACTGACCCATCACGATATAACTGAAATATTGTTGAAAGTGGAGTTAAACACCATAAACCAAACCAACCAATCAATTGAAATTTTGTGATATGTTCTTATTTAAAAAGCATTGATAATTTCTTACATGACAAAAACTGCATTTGAGAAAGGATGGATTGTTGTCATCATTTACTTTTGAAATATAAAATATAACTGGTGACAGACCATACAGCACTTTATTAAGATGTGATCTATAGATCCTTTAAACTCGCATAGACGAGTCCTGCTAGACTCACCAAAGTTTTCAAATTTTAGATTTTTCAATGGTGGGACTCACCGAAATTTTCAAAAAAGTCTTGTGAATGCAAAGAATTGTGGGATAGTTTTATTACCTATTTATTTTTCCTACTTTTCAGGTTGTAATTTTGGATGTGAGAGTACCTTGTACACCAGTGGCAAGATTAAATAACCACAGAGCTTGTGTTAACAGTATAGCATGGGCACCACACTCTAGCTGTCATATCTGTACTGCAGGTAAGCTCACCACACACTAGCTGTCATATCTGTACTGCAGGTAAGCTCACCACACACTAGCTGTCCTATCTGTACTGCAGGTAAGCTCACCACGCTCCTACCCTGTAAACAGTATAGCATGGGCACCACACTCTAGCTGTCATATCTGTACTGCAGGTAAGCTCACCACACTCCTACCCTGTAAACAGTATAGCATGGGCACCACACTCCAGCTGTCATATCTGTACTGCAGGTACGCTCACCACACTCCTACCCTGTAAACATAATGGCATGGGGAACCACACTTCTGTCAATTTAAGCAGTATTGCAAGGGAACCACACTCGAGCTGTTATATCAGTACTGTAGGTGAACTCATCACACTCCTCCCTTTAAACTGTATAATATGGGAATCACACTGGCTGTCATAAAATCTTCACACCCCTGTTATAGCATGGGAACCACTCTCTACTTCGTAAGCAGTTGCTTTCTTTCTGCTACTTTTGCTTTTTAACCTGATTTTTTTTTACATATGGTGATGTTTACGTATGATAAGAACCCTGCCCTAATTAGTCCACATTGCAGGGAGATAACTCTGTCATTCAAATAAGTTACTTTAATAGAAAAATATATAGTGGTTTAAAAAATTAATTGATAGCACCATAATAAATGTATGTTGGATCCTTTCTATCCTAATCTGGTGAACTAACAACTGTCTAATTTTAGTAGGGGCTGTCATGGTCGTGATCATATGGTAGTTGGATTTACAACTACCTGTGCAATCAGTGCCTATCACCACTAAAGTTGTGAGATCGAACCCCGTTCATGGCGAGGTGTACTTGATACAACATTGTGTGATAAAGTTTGTCAGTGACTTGTGACAGATAGGTGGTTTTCTCTGGGTACTCCTGTTTCCTCCACCAATAAAACTGATCTCCACAATATAACTGAAATATTGTTGAAAGTGGCGTTAAACACCATAAACCCATAAACCTTCTAATTTTAGTAAGATTGCTGTATAATTTGCCAATGTTTGTTTAAGGCTGTTGACCATTTTAAATATTAATTTGTTTAATCTAATTTTCCAATGTTTTGTTTTACAGCTGACGACCATCAAGCATTAATATGGGACATACAATCCATGCCGAGGGCAATAGAGGACCCAATTTTAGCATATACAGCCTCTGGAGAGATAAATCAGATACAATGGTCGTCAACACAACCAGACTGGATCGCCATATGTTATAACAATAGTCTCGAGATTTTAAGAGTGTAATTAACAAATCAGATCGCCATGTGTCATAATTATTATAATATAGTCTATGCCAAAAACATTTTCACAAATATTCTTGAAAGGCATTTTATTTAGAAGAATTTTTTCTATTTGATTTAGCAAATTTTATGGAATTTTTTTACTATCCCGAAGCAATTTTTACTAGACTATGACTTGGGGGGCTAGTAGTTTTTGTCAAAGACCCACTTGCCCGAAGCCAGGGACAAGTAAAACTGGATTCAGACAAGTAAAAATTATGAAAGAATTTGTTTGAATAAATAGAAAATTTTTCTAAATTTGGCTGTCGGGCAAATAGGTGAATTAAATTAAGGCAAAGACTGTAAAGGTCAAGATATAAGTTTCAAAGTAACAAAGCTTAGTTAAATTGAACCATATTGTGGAGTAAATTGATGATTTTGACAGTGTTATTAGATTTTGATCTATCGTTAGAGGAGGGGAAAATCTTGCACTTTGTAAGGCACTCTCTGTAAGGCATTTGTTTCAGTTGTAAATTTATTACAAAAGTAGCTTTGTGTTCATATGAGAAATATATGCAGAAAATAACCATTTTTATGTATGAAAAAATTATTTATATGTATTCACTATCACTGTAAAGGCAGATCAATAAAAAAAAAATTGAAATTTTTTGGTTTTAGCAAAAAAAATTCAAAGATTAACATTATTGATGTCATTGAAGACCATGATCGTTTATTTTTATTTCAATGGACTCAGTAGCCCTTTATTTTTGTTTTAGATGTCTGTCGTGGTTTTGTATTGGTCTGATAAATATAAAAAAAAATTAAGGCCAAATTCTTATTGAAAATTCAAATTTTTGACGAAAATTTTGGGTGGTATGGAAATAGTTTTATAATGAATTTGTATCTGTTTGTCTTCTTGAAAAATATTTATTATTGTTGTTGTTTTCCTACATTTTATTTGATGCATGTTTTTTTTATGTGACCACAAAAATTTGTGGGCATACATTTTTGTATTATGTTATGGGTCTGTCGTCTGTAGTTGATTTGTTTGTTGGTACATGTATAAATAAAGTATTTGGTCCTCTACAAAAATTCCCCATTTTGTCTTGTGATGCAAAAAACATGACGGACATGGGAATTCTTGTTTCGTGAAACTTTTTATCTTCTCCTCTGAAAGTTCAAGTCCAAACGATTTGTTAACTAGTGCATATAATATATGTGAGGTCCTCTATAAAAAAAAAAATCATTGTTTTCTCTTGATCTGGCAAAAACTTTGTCCACCATGGGCAGTTCTTTTGTTCATCGTAAATTAGTTGAGCAATGAATGCCCCTCAGAGCATCTTGTTGTAAAATGTTTATCTTTGTTATTGATTAGATATTTTGAAAAGGGGTCTAAAAACGGGCCAAATTCTTAAAAAAAAATTCATATTTGGAAAGTATACATGATTTTAATTTTGATGCATTTATTTCTTTTGAATTGATTATGATTAGAGCTTCAGGTAGTATTCCAGTGGATTTCCTCCATCAGTTTTGGTTTTCTAGTTAAACTTGATTGCAGTAAAACTGCGTCAGGAGGAAGCTCTTGCTGACTTTCTGAGGTCGTATCATGCTGCACCCTTCGTAGCATTGTATTATACATATGTACATATTTTTTTTTAATAATGATAGTATAAATATCCCATATCATGTGTTTCATTTGTTATATTTCACTGCCATTAGATTCCATAAAAATAGTAATTGGTTGGAAAGGGAGATAACCCAAAGAAAGTTATGGGTTAGGAAAAATTTACTTTCTTTTCTGATTTTTGACTTGTTACAAAAGAAATAATGGACCAGAAACCATGGTAGCAATATACAAATTCATTCCTATGGCCCCTGAACTTTTAATGGAATAACCCTAATGTATATTGCTATTAGTTTTGTTGTAAACATAGCAAAACCTTGTAGATATAAATGTTTATATAACCTTAAAAGTAGTAATCTCTAAAGAATCTTTTAATGGCTTCTTCATTTCGACAGAAATCAGATATTTATTCATTAATTGTTAATTCAGAAATTTTCTATAAAAGATAAATCGATGCAACCTCAAATTTAAGTATTCTTAACCTCAGAAATTTCCCAAAAAGCAACAAAATTTGGGTATCAAAAGAATTTTGTTCTTACCTTTGTGCTGCATCCTACTTCATGGTTGTAAATATTTACAGGCATTATTATGATTACCCTTCGAACGAAGGGAGACATATTGTTTTAGTCTGATTTTTTCTTCCACTTCTTCTGCTTCAAGTGCTTCTTCTTAGCGAAGCTTGTCCAGACAATAACTTTTTTGTCTTTCCAGATAGGTCAATTATATTTGGTATGTGGGTGCATAACCATAAGGCGGTGTGTCGCATACCGTAATGACTTTCGTGGGACTTTGACCTCAAGGTCAAATAATTGTTTTTTAAATAGTATTTTCTTGTCCGGGCTATAACATTTTTGTCTTTCGAGATAGGTCAATGATATTTGGTATGTGGGTGCATGACCATAAGGCGGTGTATTGCGTACCGTATTGACCTTCGTGGGACCTTGACCTTTGACCGCAAGGTCAAATAATTGTTTTTTAAATAGTATCATTCAACTCATAATGTGTAACTTATTGTACAGATGGCCGCATTAAGGGGAGACATAAGTTTTAGGTATCTAAAACAGTTCTTCCTAGTTTTTTTTAAAATTATTTAACTTATTTCAGTTCATTTCGAAAGTTGCTTGAATTGGTCAGAATAGGTAAAAAAAAAATACATTTTTGAAAGGTAGTGTAGATGGTTTCATCTTCTTTTTTTTTATTTTTTTTTATTGATTTCAGTTATTTTATTTTTCTAACCAGAATCATTCTTGCATTTAATACATTTTTTAGATGTAATTGTTAGTTTACTTGCCATTAAGCTACATGTATTCTAAAGTAAGCCATAAAAAATGTACCAGTCTGTATATACCAGTTTCAGACTCTAAATTTATGACCAATGCATTCACCTAAATTTTATTCCTGTAATAATACAGGTTCGCGCCCGGCTTTGTAAATTACAAAAAAGGGTGCACTCGACTCGCAGCCGCAAGTGATAAAGTTTACCAGTTGCTTGTCCATGGTCGGTGGTTCTCTCCAGGTACTCCGGCTTCTTTCACCACTAAAACTGGTCGGCATGATATACCTGAAATATTGCTGAAAGTGGCATTAAACACAATCAATAAATCAATCAATCATGTAATATTACAATTAATTTTCACAAATATTATTTGCAACTTCAGTACAATAAGATTGGTATTTTTGTGGCATTTCAATATTGCTATTTTATTATTAATTATATTTTTAATCCTGACCATGCAGACACCTCTATTAAGCAGTCACCTGTATTAAAAGGTCACATTTTTCTTTATTTGAATTGAACCTCTTTTAAGAGGTCACATCTTAAAAGACCATTTTTTCTTTGTCCCAAGGGTGAACTCTCAAACTTCAGATATCGTCAAAGATGGTGTTAAACAACAATAATAATTGACTCTGTAATGGAGGTTTGTTTACATGAGCAACAACTTATTTACATGAGTAAACACATTTATACATACATGTATTAAATCTTATCGTTGCTGCAAAGCCTGGTTTTCAAAGAAAACATACAATTAATTGAATTTTTATTATTTCATCATCTACCGCATAAATTTCAATGCACATTTTCAAAGTATCATTTAAACTGTATTTTATACAATATTTATGAACCTGAATAAAATATCATCTGTTTCCAAGTACTGATTTTGTGTTTTACTGACGTGGTACATGTAGGTGTGATCAATGTGTGGCTAATTACTGAGTGGTATTAGAAAATTGGCTTTAAATGTCAAAAGTTAACACAACTGCAAGAGTGAGGAAATGGTTAACGTGCTCGCCTCGAATGCGGTAGATCGTGGATTCGAGTACTGATCGAGTCAAACCAAAGACTATAAAATTGGTATTTGTTGCTTCTCTGCTAAGCATGCAGCATTAAAGAGAAAGAGCAAAGACTGGTTGGCTTGGATTCAAGATAATGTTTCCATGTGTGGCGACATGTCTACCCGGAGACTGTTGTTTCAGTGAACTAGCACTATAAAAATCCAACTAAGTGTGTTGGTCTAGTACAAAGTGGATCTCATTGAAAATTAACTTGTCCCTGGCAGAATATAGCTGAAAAATTGCTGAGTTGTCATTAAACAACAATCACTCACTCACTCAAAAGTAACAAGACATTTTAAAATAGTTTACTGAGACTTGTTTTGACAATTTACCTTAAAAAGGTTAGCTCAAACAATTTTAAAATAGAGATACCAGCAATAAAAAATAACTTGGGCACAAAAGCTTACTATTTACACTTCCTCAAGACAATATAGCTGACTATTTACTGTTGATTAGGACTCAGAAGCTTACCATTTACTCTTGAGAACAACACAATAGCTTACCATTTACTCTTGAGAACAACACAATAGCTTACCATTTACTCTTGGTGAGAACAACACAATAGCTTACCATTTACTCTTGATGAGAACAACACAATAACTTACCATTTACTCTTGATGAGAACAACACAATAGCTTACCATTTACTCATGATCAGGACACAAAAGCTTACCAAGTAAACATAAAAACTTGCTGTTTACCTTTGATCAGGACACAGAAGCTTACCATTTACTCTTGATCAGGACACAGAAGCTTACCATTTACTCATGATCAGGACACAAAAGCTTACCAAGTAAACATAAAAACTTGCTGTTTACCCTTGATCAGGACACAGAAGCTTACCATTTACTCTTGATCAGGACACAGAAGCTTACCATTTACTCTTGATCAGGACACAAAAGCTTACCAAGTAAACATAAAAACTTGCTGTTTACCCTTGATCAGGACACAAAAGCTTACTATTTACTCTTGATCAGGACACAAAAGCTTACCATTTACTCTTGATCATAACACAATTTTTCTGTCTCGTACACCTTTTTATGTTAATGATGTTTTGTCCGTGAATGGGTGGGTAAATGTTATACATGAACCAACTCACTTCACGACTAATTCGTCATCTATAGATCCTATATTGGTTAGTGATACTATCCGTACTATAGAATCTGGTACTATACCGATAGACAGAGCTATCAGTAACCATGACTGTACATATATAGAAATTGATTGTAGATTCAAACTAAGTAAATGTTTTAAACGTATTGTATGGGATTACAAACACGGTGATTATGAACGCTTTCGACAGCAAATTTCGGACACTGACTGGGATACCATAATAAATGACGCCGATACTATTAACAATGTTTGTATTAACTTTACTGATAAGTTCCTTACTATAGCTAAAGAAAGTATACCCCTTAAGACGATACTTGTTAGACACAACGAATAACCATGGATATCTTTGGAACTAAAAAAGGAAATTAGAAAAAGAGACAGACTTAGACATAATTTTCTCCGATTAAAAACTCGTAGTAGAGAGCAAAAGTACAAGTCTCAGCGCAATAAAGTAAACAATATTAAAAAAAACAATGCAAAGTGTCTTACTTCGAAAAAATAAGCGAATCGCTTTCTGATCTCAAGACAACAAATACAAAAATGTATTGGCGGACCATCAAGCAACTGCTAAAGGAATATTCCCCTACTTATATATTGCCCCCTATTTGTGCACATGAAAATGATACTGTATATAAATTCGAAGATCAAGAAAAAACGCAACTATTAAACGACTATTTTTGCTCCATTGCTACTTTAGACAACGACAATAAAGACATCCCCTACATGACGGAGATCGGACCTGGGATTCTCACCGAAATTAATATAACAGAACAAGACATACATGACATTATTTCTTGTCTGGACCCGCAAAAAGCATCTGGACCAGATGATATTAGTCATCGTATGTTAATTGCGACTAAAAATACAATTTGTCGTCCACGTGAACTGTTTAATTTGTCTCTAAGGAAGAAATGTTTCCGTCTTTTTGGAAACTTGCTAACGTTACAGCAGTTCTTAAAAAATCTGACAAATCGATTGCTTCGAACTATAGACCAATATCGCTCCTTAGTTGCGTCAGTAAAATTTTTGAGAGGGTTGTCTTTAAATATGCTTTTACCCATATCAGTCGACATAAATATATACATAAACTTCAGTCTGGCTTTCTCCCTGGATATTCCACCTCACATCAACTAGTTGAAATATACCATTGTATTTTGACAGCATTTGAAAATCAGACTCCTCGGACATTGACGTTTTGTGATGTAAGTAAGCCATTTGATCGTGTCTGGATTAGAGGTCTAATTTACAAACTATAGAAATATGGTGTGAGAAGCGACATCTTGGAATGGTTTAAAAGTTATCTTATTGACAGAAAACAGAAGGTTGTATTGAATGGCACAGAATCAGGTGTTGGTTGTTTATGCGCTGGTGTCCCCCAGGGGTCAGTTTTAAACCCCATACTATTTTTAATTTATATTAACGACATAGCTGACCACACAGACGGTATTTGTAGACTTTTTGTAGACGACACATCTCTTGGACATACTAGTAACGATCTACAAAACCTGCAGGACATAGTTAATTCTGACCTCTCCAACATTAAAAAGTGGAGTGAAGACTGGCTAATAACGTTCAATCCAGATAAAACTGACATAATGCTATTTGATAGTAGACGACAAGGAAATCTTAACTTCAAGTTTGGACAAACCGATATACTCTCCGTTGACTTCCATAAACACCTGGGTATTGTGTTCAGTTCTGACGGTAAATGGACACGACATATTGACTACATACTATCTAAGGCATCCACGCAAGTATGTGTTCTACGAAAATTGAAATTTATTTTAAAACAGGAAATTCTTGAAAAAAATTTCTTATCCTTTATTAGACCTTTGTTAGAATATTCTTGCGAAGTGTGGGACAATTGTTCACAGACAACGACAGACTAGAAAAATTACAACTAGAAGCAGCACGTATTGTTACTGGGTTAACTGTATATTCGAGTAGGGATTCTTTATATCAAGAAACGGGATGGGGAAAATTGTTCAGTAGACGGGAACGCAGGAAGTTCTGTTTAATGTATAACATGTACCATGGACACGTCCCATCTTTTCTGTGTGATTTATTACCTCCTCTTGTTCGTGATGTTATCAACTACCCTGTTCGAAACAGAAATGACTACACTGTTCCAAGATGTCGCTTATCATTATACCAATCTTCGTTCATCCCGTCTGTCATAAATCTTTGGAACAGTCTAGACAACGAGACCAGAAATACCAGAACATATGATATCTTTAAAATTAACCTTAAAAGAAAAGTTGTACTTCCAAAAATTCCGGGCCATTTCTTAGTTGGGGATAGAATAACCAATATTTTATATTCAATATTACGTAATAATTGCAGTTCGCTAAAATATTATCTATTTCGATGTAATATAATAAAAGATTCGAGATGTGTTTGTGGATATATCAGGGAGGACGCTTCTCACTTTCTCTTGAACTGCCACTTATATATCGAGCAGAGGACAGTTCTCTTTCATTTTTTACATCACCATGATTTTCGGAGAGATATTAGAACATTATTATTTGGAGATTCTCAAAAAGATCTGGCTCAAAATATTTTGTTATCAAAAGCAGTACAGACATTCATTAAGAACAGTAGATGATTCACTGAAGGAACATAACCCAACCCCCCACCCCATTTTACTTAACTGTTATCATTTTTTTCTACATCATAAATGTTTAAATATACTTATTATCCGTCACGCTCTCTGTCAGACCTATGTTGTATGGTACTGATGAGAACTTCATATAAGTTGTAAAACTTGTGTTCAATCCGATTGTATATATTTGACAATAAAAATATGTTTAAATTAAAAATAACACAAAAGCTTATCATTTACTCTTGATCAGGACACAAAAGCTTACCATTTACTCTTGATCAGGACACAAAAGCTTACCATTTACACTTGATCAGGACACAAAAGCTTACCATTTACTCTTGATCAGGACACAAAAGCTTATCATTTACTCTTGATCAGGACTCAAAAGCTTACCCTTTACTCTTGATCAGGCCACAAAAGCTTATCATTTACTCTTGATCAGGACACAAAAGTTTACTATTTACTCTTGATCAGGACACAAAAGCTTACCATTTACTCTTGATGAGAACAACACAATAGCTTACCATTTACTCTTGATGAGAACAACACAATAGCTTACCATTTACTCTTGATGAGAACAACACAATAGCTTACCATTTACTCTTGATGAGAACAACACAATAGCTTATCATTTACTCTTGATGAGAACAACACAATAGCTTACCATTTACTCTTGATGAGAACAACACAATAGCTTATCATTTACTCTTGATGAGAACAACACAATAGCTTACCATTTACTCTTGATGAGAACAACACAATAGCTTACCATTTACTCTTGATGAGAACAACACAATAGCTTATCATTTACTCTTGATGAGAACAACACAATAGTTTATCATTTACTCTTGATGAGAACAACACAATAGCTTATCATTTACTCTTGATGAGAACAACACAATAGCTTACCATTTACTCTTGATGAGAACAACACAATAGCTTACCATTTACTCTTGAGAACAACACAATAGCTTACCATTTACTCTTGAGAACAACACAATAGCTTACCATTTACTCTTGATGAGAACAATGCAATAGCTTACCATTTACTCTTGAGAACAACACAATAGCTTACCATTTACTCTTGATGAGAACAACACAATAGCTTACCATTTACTCTTGATGAGAACAACACAATAGCTTACCATTTACTCTTGATGAGAACAACAGAATAGCTTACCATTTACTCTTGATCAGGACATAAAAGCTTACCAAGTAAGCATACAAACTTGTTGTTTACCCTTGGTCATGACACAAAGGCTTACCATTTACTCTTGATCAGAACACAGAAGCTTAGCATTTACTCTTGATTAGGACTCAAAAGCTTATCATTTACTCTTGATCAGAACAAAACACAAAAGCTTACCATTTACCCTTGATCATGACACAAAGGCTTACCATTTACTCTTGATCAGGACACAAAGGCTTACCATTTACTCTTGATCAGGACACAAAAGCTTACCATTTACTCTTGATCATGACACAAAGTCTTACCATTTACTCTTAATCAGGACACACAAACTTGCCCAGTAAACATAAAAACTTGCTGTTAACCCTTGATCAGGACAAAACAACTTACCAATTACTCTTGATCAGGACACAAAAGCTTATCATTTATATTTTAATAACAAACACTTAAAAAATCTCCATCGATTTTGCTGAAAAATTCACTCATTTCAAAATAATTGTTTCGGGGATTTCCTGGATTACAGGCACTGAAGCCTTAGCTTCATTAGTTTCATAGTAGATCTGCCGCTGCACGTGCATGCTCTTGGGACCCATGGAGCATAAGGTCCTGACATGGTCAACACTTGGAGCCGTCGTATGACTGGTATGAGTCTATATGATTACATTTAACATGTGAGGTGTACTGGATACACCATTGTGTGATAAAAGTTTGTCAGTAACTTGTGACAGGTCGGTGATTTTCTCCGGGTACTCCGGTTTCTTCAACCATCAAAGCTGACCGCCACGATATACAATGTAACTTAAATATTGTTGAAAATGGCTTTAAACACCATAACCCTATGTTATATATAAACGGTCTATGGATGATCTTTGTTTTCAATGTTAATTTGTAATCACAGATTTTTTCAATCACACACGATGTATCTTGCATAAAACCATCTAGAAAAATATAAATAAAAACGTTTTCAGAATTCAGAGACTTAATGTCTGTTTTTTATGCGTTTGCTATACACCTATATCCGAGTTGTCGTCTTCTCGCTTTCAAATTTAGAATAAAGGCATTTGACGTACGGTTTTCTACAGTACAGTAACTTTCTCATCGCTATACAACACTCGTTCACCACTAGAGTGAGTGAGTAATTATTACTTAACGCCAAATAAGCAAGTTTTCAGTTATATCATGGCGAGAACACGTTACATTCGATGAAAGGATGGTGATGTCAGCTTTTTTCTAGACCAACACGCTGAGTTGGATTTTTAAAGTGCTAGCTCACTGAAACAACAGTCTGCAGGTAGACATGTCGCTCCACTCCGGCACATTATTCTGATTCCGAGCCAATCAGTCTTTACTCTTACTCCTTAATGCTGCGTGCTTAGCAGAGAAACAACAAATATCAATATAGTCTTTGGTTTGACCTGACCGGGGCTTGAACCCATGATCTACCGCACTCGATGCAAGCAGGCTAAACAGTACACTACTGATGCGGGGCTTGAACCCATGATCTACCGCACTCGATGTAAGCAGGCTAAACATTACACCACCGATGTGGGGCTTGAACCCATGATCTACCCCACTCGATGTAAGCAGGCTACACATTACACCACTGATGCGGGGCTCGAACCCATGATCTACCACACTCGATGCAAGCAAACTAAACATTACACCACTGATGCGGGGCTTGAACCCATGATCTACAGCACTCGATGTAAGCAGGCTAAACATTAAACCACTGATGCGGGGCTTGAACCCATGATCTACCGCACTCGATGTAAGTAGGCTAAACATTACACCACTGATGCGGGGCTTGAACCCATGATCTACCACACTCGATGTAAGCAGGCTAAACATTACACCACTGATGCGGGGCTCGAACCCATGATCTACGCACTCGATGTAAGCAGGCTAAACATTACACCACTGATGCGGGGCTCGAACCCATGATCTACAGCACTCGATGTAAGCAGGCTAAACATTACACCACTGATGCGGGGCTCGAACCCATGATCTACCCCACTCGATGTAAGCAGGCTAAACATTACACCACTGATGCGGGGCTCGAACCCATGATCTACAGCACTCGATGTAAGCAGGCTAAACATTACACCACTGATGCGGGGCTTGAACCCATGATCTACAGCACTCGATGTAAGCAGGCTAAACATTACACCACTGATGCGGGGCTTGAACCCATGATCTACAGCACTCGATGTAAGTAGGCTAAACATTACACCACTGATGCGGGGCTTGAACCCATGATCTACAGCACTCGATGTAAGCAAACTAAACATTACACCACTGATGCGGGGCTTGAACCCATGATCTACAGCACTCGATGTAAGCAGGCTAAACATTACACCACTGATGCGGGGCTCGAACCCATGATCTACAGCACTCGATGTAAGCAGGCTAAACATTACACCACTGATGCGGGGCTTGAACCCATGATCTACAGCACTCGATGTAAGCAGGTTAAACATTACACCACTGATGCGGGGCTTGAACCCATGATCTACCGCACTCGATGTAAGCAGGCTAAACATTACACCACTGATGCGGGGCTTGAACCCATGATCTACCGCACTCGATGTAAGCAGGCTAAACATTACACCACTGATGCGGGGCTTGAACCCATGATCTACAGCACTCGATGTAAGCAGGCTAAACATTACACCACTGATGCGGGGCTTGAACCCATGATCTACAGCACTCGATGTAAGCAGGCTAAACATTACACCACTGATGCGGGGCTTGAACCCATGATCTACAGCACTCGATGTAAGGAGGCTAAACATTACACCACTGATGCGGGGCTTGAACCCATGATCTACAGCACTCGATGTAAGCAGGCTAAACATTACACCACTGATGCGGGGCTTGAACCCATGATCTACCGCACTCGATGTAAGCAGGCTAAACATTACACCACTGATGCGGGGCTTGAACCCATGATCTACAGCACTCGATGTAAGCAGGCTAAACATTACACCACTGATGCGGGGCTTGAACCCATGATCTACCGCACTCGATGTAAGCAGGTTAAACATTACACCACTGATGCGGGGCTCGAACCCATGATCTACAGCACTCGATGTAAGCAGGCTAAGCATTATACCACTGATGCGGGGCTCGAACCCATGATCTACCACACTCGATGTAAGCAGGCTAAACATTACACCACTGATGCGGGGCTTGAACCCATGATCTACAGCACTCGATGTAAGCAGGTTAAACATTACACCACTGATGCGGGGCTTGAACCCATGATCTACCACACTCGATGTAAGCAGACTAAACATTACACCACGGATGCGGGGCTTGAACCCATGATCTACCGCACTCGATGTAAGCAGGCTAAACATTACACCACCGATGTGGGGCTTGAACCCATGATCTACCGCACTCGATGTAAGCAGGCTAAACATTACACCACTGATGCGGGGCTTGAACCCATGATCTACCGCACTCGATGTAAGCAGGCTAAACATTACACCACCGATGCGGGGCTTGAACCCATGATCTACAGCACTCGATGTAAGCAGGCTAAACATTACACCACTGATGCGGGGCTTGAACCCATGATCTACCCCACTCCATGTAAGCAGGCTAAACATTACACCACTGATGCGGGGCTTGAACCCATGATCTACCGCACTCGATGTAAGCAAACTAAACATTACACCACTGATGCGGGGCTTGAACCCATGATCTACCGCACTCGATGTAAGCAAACTAAACATTACACCACTGATGCGGGGCTCGAACCCATGATCTACCGCACTCGATGTAAGCAGGTTAAACATTACACCACTGATGCGGGGCTCGAACCCATGATCTACCGCACTCGATGTAAGCAGGCTAAACATTACACCACCGATGTGGGGCTTGAACCCATGATCTACCGCACTCGATGTAAGCAGGCTAAACATTACACCACCGATGCGGGGCTTGAACCCATGATCTACCCCACTCGATGTAAGCAGGCTAAACATTACACCACTGATACGGTTCATTCACAACTTGATATATCTGAACAACTTGTAAAATACATTCAATCAACCATCAAAAGTTTGTGAATAGAACAGTAAAATATAGTCCGGTTGGGAATGGTTAACAAAGAAAGACAATTTCCTGCACAGTGGGAATATTTCTCACAATATATACCATTAAAATAACTTGTAAGAAAAAGAGGAAAGCGTTTGATCCACGGATACCTATTTTTCTCCAATATTTTTTCTTTTACAAGTGATATTATTTTCTACGCGCCTTTTGATCTGGCCATTTAAATGACTGACTATCTATACTCTATATATATTTATCATGGACGTGTCTCATTCATAATAAAGTCGCTCTTTATTATTTAGGTCACATTATTAATTTCAAAGATAATTTAAACAATGAAATGTATGCGACATCGAGGGTAAGACTATGTCGGATGGCAATATAATTTTGAAGATGGATGAAAACATTTTGCAGTGATAAGTTCGATACATCAAGTAATTTGACATAATTAGTGCATCTTCTACCGTCTTATTCTTTAATATTGTCGTACGTAGATCAAGATAAACTCGCTTACCTTCGGTCAGTTATTTAGTGTTTGTCGGGAAGACTTATTTACGTACGGTAAGCAACTCTGTTTTTTCAAGCTTGGTAGTGTTGTTTTTTTAATTATTATTTGTGTGTGTTTCGCAAAAATAGAAAGCATAAGTATTCGTCACCTTCGATTGTTTACTATATATTTCATATAAAACCACATTTAAATTTTTTTTTTTTTTTTAAAGCTATCTCTGGGCAAATTTTATTTCAAGACATGCAGAATTCTTGGAATTTTATTTGTTTATCTGATAGTAATTTTTGTCTGCATGGTTTTTGTTTTCTGGTGATTTAAACACAAATGTTGATTTTTCCGATTTTATTTTGGTTAAAATATATAGCAAATTTGACGTCAGAAAATAAAAATTGTCTTTAAATCATAAGAAAATAAAGGCAATCTAACGGGAAATCATGCTAAAATAAACATATAATCTTTAAATATTTCTGCTTCTTCTGGTGCAAATATGATCAAAATTCGTTTAGAAATGACTTCACAATAAAAATTTTGAAAAATGTGGTTTTATATGAAATATATAGCGTAAAATCGAATGTGACGAATACTTACAGACAATGGACAAAAGAATTCGCATGTTTTCCAATTTACCCTATATATTTCATATAAAACTACAGTTTTTCAAAGTATTATCTTGAAATCAATTCACGTCCGATTTTAATCATTATTTTATCAACGAAAGCAGAAAGATATGTAGTTTATTGCAGTTATTTTGAAATAACATTTTGAAGCATGTTTTTCAAATCGCCATGATTTAATCACAGACTTGAATAATTTGTCTACAAAGGTACTATCAAAGCATTGTATTTCGAAAGAAATTAATTCAGTTGTGTGTTTAGCTTGTATATTCTCAAAATGTTTATCATAGAAAATTATTTTGAAATAATACAGTAAAACTACATAAAATTCTGTTTTTATTGATATAAAAATTATCGAAATCGGGTGTGAATTGACTTCAGGATAAGCTTCTGAAAAATTGCTGTTTTACATGAAATATATAGGGAAAATTGGAAGTGTGTGAATGTGTATGTCCATTGACTGTACCTTGTTGAAAAGATACATTCCATTAAATGTCGATATACCCGACTTTAGACCGTATGTATGCAACAAATACCTTTTTTTATCAGGACTTTGATGCACATGTACAACTAAATTATTAAACATTAGTTAATAGATAAATAATATCGTTTTTCACTTTCTTTGCAAAAAAAATAATAAAAAAATTAAGAGGAAGAAGAAATAGAAAAATAATGTCAAATTTCATATGGTTGTACTATTTAGAATATTAAGATGTCACGATTGTCCTCAAGACGTGATATTTTATACCTCAATACAAAAGTACAATACGGACGATGGCTCAAGGATCATTTTCAAAATACAATACAATAATTAAGATTACAGGAAAATCAAGAAAATATAAACATGTTCCTTTTGTGTTTGGTATCTCCCCCAAACCCACCCCAAGGGAATGTATGTTATATATAAATTAGATTTTTAACAAACTGGTGCACAAGCATAATAGAATTTTAGCGGTTAGTAATTGTTTTTTTCTACTTTCGTTATAATTTTTGACACTAACAATACATTTTTTCACATGTCGTTATCATGGGAAATAGATACCAAGTATGTAAATTTTAAGTATATTGTGTATCATTTATCAGAATTTTTAGTGACAAAAATCTTTTTTTTTAAATATGTGTATACGCTTGACACCAACACTGATTTTTTGTTGACCTAAAAAGTAAATATATTCAGTATCGTGATAGTACATAGTAACTTGTCTTAACGGTCTATAGATATAAATGTCATTTTGTGGTTACATGTAGAAATATTTATAAACAATTTTCACTATTATATTTACTGATATAACAATAAAACAAATTAATAATAAATAAGTAAGATAAATAAATAAATAAATAAATAAATAAATAAATAAATAAATAAATAAATAAATAAATAAATAAATAAATAAATAAATAAATAACAATCTGTTCTTGGAGCTCGAAAATGGAGACATATGTTTTTTTATAACCATTTTTTATAAATATATTGTCATAAAGTTTTGTTATATTCATAATAAATTTCTCTATGTCAGTGTGTACTTGCTTAAAAAATGTTAACTTTGTTGAACACTCCATATATTTGTACCGTATTTGTTGTTGTTTTATTCAATATATTTTAGGAGGCCGTAGGCTTACTGTTATGATTAATTTGTCTTCTTGTTTTTCTTTTATTAATTGTTTCTCTCTTAGTAAGATTTGTGGGTTATACACCATTGCTTTTTAACCTTTTCACATGTCCTCTTGACACACTGTTTGTGAACCCAAGATAATATATCTATTTTTGTAGTTCTCATGGCGGCCATGTGATTAAAATTAGGAATTTGTTGTTATTGTTTAGGGGCGAGTGATTGAGTGATTGTTGCTTAACGCCATCTCAGCAATTTTTCAGATATATCATGGCGAGAACAAGTTAATTTTCAGTGAGATGATGACGATGTCCGCTTTGCATTAGACCAACACGCTTAGTTGGATTTTATAGTGCTAGCTCACTAAAACAAAACTCCGCAGATAGACATAGACACCCCACTCGTCAACATTATCCTGATTCCGAGCCAACCAGTTTTTGCTCTTTCTCCTTAATGCTGCGTGTTTAGCAGAGAAGCAACAAATACCAATCGGGACTCGAACCACGATCGACCGCACTCGAGGCGAGCACGCTAACCATTACAAAACCGATGCGGTTATATTGTTTGGGGGATACACTATATCGTAAAAAGGACTAAATAAATATAATTTAATTAGATTATGAAAATAAAGTTTAGACAGTGATGGTAATAATTTCCACTAAGATCAACAAAACGAATAACTACCTCCCACCTAAAAACAAAAAGACCATTAAATATATAGAAAGAAATCCCCTTACAGAGGACATACACACATATGTGGCGGGGTTTAACCGCTTAATGGGATCCCAACCAACTCTTGATAAATATACGGCCACACAATGTTGTCGCCACGTTGATTCTGGGGATTCAAAACATTGTTCAAGACAATGAGATTAAGCGAATATTTTAAATTTTATCATGGAGGCCAGTTTAATTATTGGCGGTTGAAACCGTAGAATTCCACTGATCCTCCATAAATCACTGACAAACGTTATCACACACAAGATGTATGGAATACACATCGACACGGATGGCAGTCAAACTCACTAAACTCAGTAACACATCGACACGGATGGCAGTCAAAATCACTAAACTCAGTAACACTGTTTAAATACAATCCTTTCAATAAACTGATGTATTATTTTATTTTATGCAGGTGACACATAATGGCGGGGGAAGAAGTCAACAGGTATGTCTTATTATGTTTGTTTCCCTTTTTCTTTCTTTTGTTTGATATTTTAAGTGCATTCTAGATCTCAAAGCAAAAATACCTTATTAAAGTTATGTGCTAATTATCCAATTGTAATTTGCTATTCGAACAGACCCCAAAAACAGGAAAACAAGACCGACAGCTAATAATAATATATTTCTATTTGTTTGCAGACAACAAATAATCTGTAATATTTGCATTATAACCAACAACTAATTATGCTTACAAATATATAAATAGAGTAACTGTCTTGTATTTGTTTTTAATACAATCGAGCCACAGACGAATGGTTCATTACTAAAATATAATGCAAACACAATGTACCAACATACGTATCAATTCAAAGCAAAATTATCTTATTGAAATTGTCTCTTAATTTGCAATTCTTGTTCGCCAAAAATGCAAGCACGATCGAAAGCTAATAAAATAATCCTATTGCTTTAGATCTACCATTTGTTGATTTCAAAAGTTGTGTCCATGCAGTTTATTTCATGGAGTTTTTTGTCGTTTAGGAATTTTATCTTGTGATTTTTGTAAGAAACGATTTGACTTTTTATTTAGAAGAGTTTGAAGATACTAAGGGGTTATTAACAAAACCAAACATCAATATAAAAATTTAGGTAACAACCCTTTTAACGTTGTTCATCACACTCGCTTGTATTATGGGCATCAATTTTTTTTTTTTACAAATATCACGGATTAATAAGCCCTTATCTAAAACCAAAATTCACGACACAGAAATAGAACTGACAATAATATACATGATAACTTCTCTCAAATGTGTTGACATTCTGTTCGAGAAATTATTTTTCATATTTCGTTTATACTTATATATTGCACATCATTAAAATATTATTATTATTATTTGTTTGCTGCAGCTTTATACCATCAACTCCAGTTACTAAAAGAGACCGACGGCGAAGCAAAAACCGATGCTTACGTTTCCTCAGACGACGATGGGTTATTTTTGGACTATTGGCCAATGTTATTTTGGCCTACATTTTGGTTGTTGTTCTAGTAGCTGTTCTTGGGAGCCGAGGACACAACGGCAAACCACGAACAATAACAGTTAGAAAGGGGGCAGTTGTTTCAGATCACGAAGTTTGCTCGAGGATTGGAAGGTACGAATTATTTTAAAAACCTTTTTAAAACAATAAAATATCATAAATTGAAATACTGTATCGTATATCTACCACCATGTGTTCTTTACCATTAAATATTGTGTTTTACTATCAGTCTAGCTCATGTTTCTTCCCGCGTTTCTCACAAAACGTTAATGTGTAAAACTAGTTTCTTTAAGATTTTCTACTAAGTTTGTGCTATTTAGAAGTTTGTCTGAATTTTAACCTTTCCAACACCATACATTTCCTGAAGCGTACACGATTCCTCTAGGTTTTGTCAAAATATCATGGGATGTTTAACATTCAGTATTTATAGAGTATTATCAAGATCTCCATAACGGATTCAAATACAACTAAATGCAAACCAAATTTGAGCTCAAAATAACCCTTCTATATTTACCTTCAATTACCAATATTATTTATTCCATTACATTTAATATTTTTTAGAATACAACAAAGTGGAAGGAATTTTTCTTTAAAAAAGACTACTTTTATATATGTTCTAAGCTCTTATTGGTGAATTAGTAGTTTGACGCCTAAAAACAACAATACATGTATATGATCACAGCACAAAACCAAACGACTATGCTTTGTATTTGTGTTTATAATTTACAGAGATGCACTTACTGATGGTGGTTCTGCTGTAGATGCTGCTATTGTCACGTTGCTATGTAATGGGATAATGGCACCGCACAGTATGGGGATCGGTGGAGGTTAGTATGTTTTAACAATGGTGCATTGTACTGATGGCATAAATTACAAAGGATTCTAACATAACGTCCTTCTTTCGCTTTGTAAACAAACGAGCGATTTATCGATTGGGTATATTCTCATTAGCACATTGGCACATGCACCTTTACAGTGGTAACTTTAGTCCCTATCATGTAATTAGCTGATGGGGATTCTATACCCTTGGGCTGGATTGCACACACCTTAATTTAATGTATGTGTCAATTAAAATTTAATTAACACTTAAAATTGCTTGAAATGTACATGAAATTAATTTGCACTAATTGAGACTTAACTGAGGTTTGTGCAATCCAATCCAGGTCGATAAAAGCGATACATGAAATTTTTTATAAGACTGAATGTTTATTGATGCATGCATTTTTCCACATACCAGAACACAAACAAAATGCAATAAATAGTAGAAGTAAGTGGAACAAATACAGTCATCAATATGTACAACAAAATAATTGGCTAAATATATCAAAACGATAAAAGAACAGGACAGAAAACCTTTTTAATTACAAAGGTTGACAATTAAATGAAATATGTTAATTAATCCATTTCAGGTTGCTTTATGGTGATCTACGATGCACAAAACAGGAAGACGATAGTCATAGATGGAAGAGAGACAGCACCATTAGCTTCTTCGCAGGAAGTATTTGCCAACGAATCTGGCTATTTTGGTAATTCTGGATTCCACTTTTTATTTAGCTGATCCTATCATAGTACACGCACACCTGGAATAGATAATGATAAAAGTTTAAAAACCGGAAATATATGTGTTTTGTATATTCCGTGTTACAGATTGCAAATTTCAGTTTTCAAAATCTAAATAAATATATTTTTAGTAAATGGATAAATTTAAATATTGTGTTTTCACAAGGAAAATATATTTTGAAAAAGTTAGCAGTGCTCACTGGTGAAACCCTCTATACAATGCTTCGAAACCATTATTTAGAATAAATGGATTTATTTTAACAATTACTGACCATAATACATGACCAAATTGACATCCAACTTAATATTTAAAGGGCCAAAGTTCATTGGTGTACCTGGAGAAGTTGCATCATATTGGAGAGCACATCAAAGATTCGGCAAATTATCATGGAAACGACTCTTTAATCCATCTGTAGAATTACTGGAACATGGCTTCCACATATCTCACTCTGTAGAAAGAGCTATGAAAGTAGTTCTTAGAGGAGGTGCAAATGTTTGTGATTATAATGGAATTGGGTAAGAATGTTTAAAAACACATAATACACGTTAGAGAAAACCGAAAGGGCAATCAAGAATGGACAATCCAGAGACAATGGCAACATGGAACACACAAGACATAGGAGACGAAGAAAAAAAAACAGAACAGAAAACTAAAAAGATGAGTGTATTGCTCATCTTTTAAGTTTTCTGTGCTGACTTTCTTCGCTTAGGCCTCCACCAAAAATGTATGGGGTGAACCCAGGTGTTCGCATGTTAATGTATGGGGTGAACCCAGGTGTTCACATGTTAATGTATGGGGTGAACCCAGGTGTTCACATGTTAATGTATGGGGTGAACCCAGGTGTTCACATGTTAATGTATGGGGTGAACCCAGGTGTTCACATGTTAATGTATGGGGTGAACCCAGGTGTTCACATGTTAATGTATGGGGTGAACCCAGGTGTTCACATGTTAATGTATGGGGTGAACCCAGGTGTTCACATGTTAATGTATGGGGTGAACCCAGGTGTTCACATGTTAATCTTTATGTTTTGTGGATTATTGTTTGACGTTTTGTCTCTTTTTCGTTTTGCCATTAGTATTGTCTGTCCTTCAATATACCGTTTCTTATTAGCCCTTTAGTATTGTGTTTTTGTTTATGGGTACCTTATATATTACCTTATTAGCCCTTTAGTATTGTGTTTTTGTTTATGGGTACCTTATATATTACCTTATTAGCCCTTTAGTATTGTGTTTTTGTTTATGGGTACCTTATATATTACCTTATTAGCCCTTTAGTATTGTGTTTTTGTTTATGGGTACCTTATATATTACCTTATTAGCCCTTTGGTACTGTGTTTTTGTTTATGGGTACCTTATATATTACCTCATTAGCCCTTTAGTATTGTGTTTTTGTTTATGGGTACCTTATATATTACCTTATTAGCCCTTTGGTACTGTGTTTTTGTTTATGGGTACCTTATATATTACCTTATTAGCCCTTTAGTATTGTGTTTTTGTTTATGGGTACCTTATATATTACCTTATTAGCCCTTTGGTACTGTGTTTTTGTTTATGGGTACCTTATATATTACCTTATTAGCCCTTTGGTACTGTGTTTTTGTTTATGGGTACCTTATATATTACCTTATTAGCCCTTTAGTACTGTGTTTTTGTTTATGGGTACCTTATATATTACCTTATTAGCCCTTTAGTATTGTGTTTTTGTTTATGGGTACCTTATATATTACCTTATTAGCCCTTTAGTATTGTGTTTTTGTTTATGGGTACCTTATATATTACCTTATTAGCCCTTTAGTATTGTGTTTTTGTTTATGGGTACCTTATATATTACCTTATTAGCCCTTTAGTATTGTGTTTTTGTTTATGGGTACCTTATATATTACCTTATTAGCCCTTTAGTATTGTGTTTTTGTTTATGGGTACCTTATATATTACCTTATTAGCCCTTTAGTATTGTGTTTTTGTTTATGGGTACCTTATATATTACCTTATTAGCCCTTTGGTACTGTGTTTTTGTTTATGGGTACCTTATATATTACCTTATTAGCCCTTTGGTACTGTGTTTTTGTTTATGGGTACCTTATATATTACCTTATTAGCCCTTTAGTATTGTGTTTTTGTTTATGGGTACCTTATATATTACCTTATTAGCCCTTTAGTATTGTGTTTTTGTTTATGGGTACCTTATATATTACCTTATTAGCCCTTTAGTACTGTGTTTTTGTTTATGGGTACCTTATATATTACCTTATTAGCCCTTTAGTATTGTGTTTTTGTTTATGGGTACCTTATATATTACCTTATTAGCCCTTTAGTATTGTGTTTTTGTTTATGGGTACCTTATATATTACCTTATTAGCCCTTTAGTATTGTGTTTTTGTTTATGGGTACCTTATATATTACCTTATTAGCCCTTTAGTATTGTGTTTTTGTTTATGGGTACCTTATATATTACCTTATTAGCCCTTTGGTACTGTGTTTTTGTTTATGGGTACCTTATATATTACCTTATTAGCCCTTTAGTATTGTGTTTTTGTTTATGGGTACCTTATATATTACCTTATTAGCCCTTTGGTACTGTGTTTTTCTTTATGGGTACCTTATATATTACCTTATTAGCCCTTTAGTACTGTGTTTTTGTTTATGGGTACCTTATATATTACCTTATTAGCCCTTTAGTATTGTGTTTTTGTTTATGGGTACCTTATATATTACCTTATTAGCCCTTTAGTATTGTGTTTTTGTTTATGGGTACCTTATATATTACCTTATTAGCCCTTTGGTACTGTGTTTTTCTTTATGGGTACCTTATATATTACCTTATTAGCCCTTTAGTATTGTGTTTTTGTTTATGGGTACCTTATATATTACCTTATTAGCCCTTTGGTACTGTGTTTTTGTTTATGGGTACCTTATATATTACCTTATTAGCCCTTTGGTACTGTGTTTTTGTTTATGGGTACCTTATATATTACCTTATTAGCCCTTTGGTACTGTGTTTTTGTTTATGGGTACCTTATATATTACCTTATTAGCCCTTTAGTATTGTGTTTTTGTTTATGGGTACCTTATATATTACCTTATTAGCCCTTTAGTACTGTGTTTTTGTTTATGGGTACCTTATATATTACCTTATTAGCCCTTTAGTATTGTGTTTTTGTTGATGGGTACCTTATATATTACCTTATTAGCCCTTTAGTATTGTGTTTTTGTTTATGGGTACCTTATATATTACCTTATTAGCCCTTTAGTACTGTGTTTTTGTTTATGGGTACCTTATATATTACCTTATTAGCCCTTTGGTACTGTGTTTTTGTTTATGGGTACCTTATATATTACCTTATTAGCCCTTTAGTATTGTGTTTTTGTTTATGGGTACCTTATATATTACCTTATTAGCCCTTTAGTATTGTGTTTTTGTTTATGGGTACCTTATATATTACCTTATTAGCCCTTTAGTACTGTGTTTTTGTTTATGGGTACCTTATATATTACCTTATTAGCCCTTTAGTACTGTGTTTTTGTTTATGGGTACCTTATATATTACCTCATTAGCCCTTTAGTATTGTGTTTTTGTTTATGGGTACCTTATATATTACCTTATTAGCCCTTTAGTACTGTGTTTTTGTTTATGGGTACCTTATATATTACCTTATTAGCCCTTTAGTATTGTGTTTTTGTTTATGGGTACCTTATATATTACCTCATTAGCCCTTTAGTACTGTGTTTTTGTTTATGGGTACCTTATATATTACCTCATTAGCCCTTTAGTATTGTGTTTTTGTTTATGGGTACCTTATATATTACCTCATTAGCCCTTTAGTACTGTGTTTTTGTTTATGGGTACCTTATATATTACCTCATTAGCCCTTTAGTACTGTGTTTTTGTTTATGGGTACCTTATATATTACCTCATTAGCCCTTTAGTATTGTGTTTTTGTTTATGGGTACCTTATATATTACCTTATTAGCCCTTTAGTATTGTGTTTTTGTTTATGGGTACCTTATATATTACCTCATTAGCCCTTTAGTACTGTGTTTTTGTTTATGGGTACCTTATATATTACCTTATTAGCCCTTTATGTTAACACGGTGTCGTTTTGGTATTTTTCTGATTTTCAAAATAATAATTTGGACGGATATATATTTCTTTTAATATTGAAAGCAAAATAACGTGAAGGTCCCGAAGGAGATTGACTTTAGTTTTAATTATAATAGTAATTACATACCGTATAACCGGTAATTTCTGCGGTTTTGGATTAAAAAGAAGACATTTAATTTTTGCGGATTGAAAATCTCGGCGCCGAAAAAAAAGGTTGTATTACAGGAAGCAACAACTGAAGCAATGCAGGACAGTTTTATAATGTTACGATAAACAACTGTGCACAGGACAGTTGTCCTTAGAAGTACAAACATATTTAGTTCTTTGGACAGTTTTCAAAAGTTACAGTTCTGAAAACACATTTTGTAAATAAACAATTACTAGTATAAACTGTATTTCTATTTCAACTCTTCTGATTGGTTAAGACATACAATAAATGTTCTACTAGCTCTACTTCCGTGCACAGATGTTAAAATTAGAACTTATCCCATTGGCTCTCCTGGCTGGTCCAGTTGATATATAGAGGTTAAACCCTAGTTAATTGATACAGAGCTTTTTCTTATTTTCTAAACGGACCAATGCACAATTACAACTTCTCCCTTGGATCAGTTCCGCACAAAACACATACAGTCAAACATGCCTATGCAGTCACCTCTATTAAGCAGTCATCTGTATTAAAAGGTCATATTTTTCTTGTCCTGTCGTAGAAAATTTCATATGAATTGAACCTCTTTTAAGAAGTCACCTGTCTTATAAGGCCACTTTTTCTTTCTCCCGAAGGTGACCTCTTAATACAGGTTTGACTGTAATTGAATACTAAGTAATACATCTTGTGCGAAGATGCCGTGTTTGCACAATGTAGTTTGCGTGTACAATGTCTATTTCTATTTAATACCTCCAGTGAAAACAAGAAGGCAAAGCAACTACAAAAGAAATAATATTCCAAAACGTTTTGTAGGGACATTTTCTGTGACAACATGGGAAAGTTTTTACCAGAAGGAAGCTTTGTAAAATGGCCAAAACTAGCAAACACATACAAACAGATTGCTGACTTAGGACCAGACTACTTGTATAAAGGAGACGTCGCCAAAACAATGGCTGAAGAAATTGCAAATATGGGTAAGAAGATTATATTATTTTATTTCTGGTAACAGTCTGAGACTCGTCACATCAAAGGTTAAGAATAGTGTAGGATGATACAAACTTTAATAGATAACATCGCACTGTATAGCTAGACAAAAAATAGTAACCTAAAGGGGTGAACATACATTCAAAAGAACGAAATGTCATTCAATGGGTTATCGCAATACTAACAGAACAGTTACAATGTTAGAATGATAGAGTTGTTATTTTCTAAAGGAAACGTTTGTATATATAAAGAGTCTATCCTTGGTATTTTATCTTCTTTGTAGTATATATACCTCAAATAAAAACGTAGATATCCAATGTAATGCGCACGACGCGTGTCTGGGTTAACCTTTATTGGGTACGCTCAAAGTCAAAAGATTGAAAATCAGTATAATCTTTGGGAGCAAGAAACTTAAGCCACTAAAACAGAAAATGTGAAAAACCGAAATATAATGATCAGAGAATCACCATCGGATGGGCAAGATAAAATCAGACAAGCTAAAACACATATAAGTAGTACTAATGATGGCACAAGACACAGAAAGGTTTTCGTCCCTCATGTATAGCTTCCGTCATGACTTCTTTTATGTCAAGCTCAGTGTAATGTCTAAATTGAGGGATATGGACATGAAAGATCTTCAATCTGCTGTTGGAGTAATAGTCTCTAAGAACATCATCCACCTAGTAGATATTGCTTTAGCACCGACATGATTTATAACATATATTTATTATTGAAATTTACAGTTTTCAAATATTGTAATTATAAATAAAAGTCAATTTTATCTCACTAAGGCATATGTAACGATTTTGGTCATCCTGTTTAGGCCATTTAGTTTACTTGCTCCTAATATCATATATATCAAAATTTAAAATTAAAAGATCTGTGTAATGTCATTGTTTCTTTTCATTTGTAAACATTTATAATCATGCTTGAAGCCTAACTACTAAGAAATAACTTGTATTAGTACCTATTAGATTTTCAATAATGTTTTGAAATACTCGGTGATTAATTCGGCAAAATATGTTATCATGACAAAAAGTCCAGTTTAATCTTATAATGTCATTCACTTGTTTTTATTGAATCAGAACACTGTTTTTATTGAATCAGAACATTGTTTTGGTTGAATCAGGAGACTGTTTTGATTAAATCAGGGCACTGTTTTGATTGAATCAGGGCACTGTTTTGATTGAATCAGGACACTGTTTTGATTGAATCAGGACACTGTTTTTAATTGAATCAGAACACTGTTTTGATTGAATCAGGAGACTCTTTTGATTGAATCAGGACACTGTTTTGATTGAATTAGGACACTGCTTTGATTGAATTAGGACACTGTTTTGATTGAATCAGAACACTGTTTTGATTGAATTTTTGATAGAATCAGAGCACTGTTTTGATTGAATTAGGGCATTGTTCTGATTGAATCAGGGCACTGTTTTGATTGAATCAGGACACTGTTTTGATTGAATCAGGACACTGTATTTAATTGAATCAGAACACTGTTTTGATTGAATCAGGAGACTCTTTTGATTGAATCAGGACACTGTTTTGATTGAATTAGGACACTGCTTTGATTGAATTAGGACACAGTTTTGATTGAATCAGAACACTGTTTTGATTGAATTTTTGATAGAATCAGAGCTCAGAGCACTGTTTTGATTGAATTAGGGCATTGTTCTGATTGAATCAGGACACTGTTTTGATGGAATCAGGACACTGTTTTGATGGAATCAGGACACGGTTTTGATTGAATCAGGGCATTGTTTTAATTGAATCAGGACACTGTTTTGATTGAATCAGGGCACTGGTTTAATTGAATCAGCACACTGTTTTATTGAATCAGAACACGGTGTTGATTGAATTAGGGCATTGTTCTGATTGAATCAGGGCACTGTTTTGATTGAATCAGGACACTGTTTTGATTGAATCAGGACACTGTTTTTAATTGAATCAGAACACTGTTTTGATTGAATCAGGAGACTCTTTTGATTGAATCAGGACACTGTTTTGATTGAATTAGGACACTGCTTTGATTGAATTAGGACACTGTTTTGATTGAATCAGAACACTGTTTTGATTGAATTTTTGATAGAATCAGAGCACTGTTTTGATTGAATTAGGACATTGTTCTGATTGAATCAGGACACTGTTTTGATGGAATCAGGACACGGTTTTGATTGAATCAGGGCATTGTTTTAATTGAATCAGGACACTGTTTTGATTGAATCAGGGCACTGGTTTTAATTGAATCAGCACACTGTTTTATTGAATCAGAACACGGTGTTGATTGAATCAGGATTCTGTTTTGATTGAACCAGGGCATTGCTTTGATTGAATCAGGACACTGTTTTGATTGAATCAGGGCACTGTTTTGATTGAATCAGAACATGGTGTTGATTGAATCAGGATTCTGTTTTGATTGAATCAGGGCATTGTTTTGATTACAACCTCTAAGATGCTCTATATATAGCACCACCAGCAGTGTGGAAATTCAGGTTATTTTTATGTTTTATTAATGCAGAAAATCTTCCATTCCGGATCTTCTCTATATTTCAGGAGGAATATTTACAAAAGAAGACTTTGAAACATATTCCGTGAGAGAGAATGCCGGAATAGAATTTGACCTTGGTGATATGACCTTGTTGACACTTGGTGCTCCTAGTGGAGGACCTATAATGGGCCTTGCAATGAATATACTCAGAGGTATGATATCAATTATATATTACTGTCACTTCATGGTTAGTTCTCTATGTCAGCGATTTTTTGGTTTGTCCTCTTTGTCAGCGCATATCTTGGGCAGTTCTCTTTTGTCAGCACATTTGTTGGTTATTTCTGTTTGTCAGCGCATTTTTTTGGTTAGTTCACTTGTTTAAATCCATTTCATATGTAGTTCGTTTCTTGGTTAGTTATCTTTGTCAGTGCATGTCTTGGTTAGTTATCTTTGTCAGTGCATGTCCTTGTTAGTTATCTTTGTCAGTGCATGTCTTTGTTAGTTATCTTTGTCAGTGCATGTCTTTGTTAGTTATCTTTGTCAGTGCATGTCTTTGTTAGTTATATTTGTCAGTGCACGTCTTTGTTAGTTATCTTTGTCAGTGCATGTCTTTGTTAGTTATCTTTGTCAGTGCATGTCTTTGTTAGTTATCTTTGTCAGTGCATGTCTTGGTTAGTTATCTTTGTCAGTGCATGTCCTTGTTAGTTATCTTTGTCAGTGCATGTCTTTGTTAGTTATCTTTGTCAGTTCATGTCTTTGTTAGTTATCTTTGTCAGTTCATGTCTTTGTTAGTTATCTTTGTCAGTGCATGTCTTTGTTAGTTATCTTTGTCAGTGCATGTCTTTGTTAGTTATCTTTGTCAGTGCATGTCTTTGTTAGTTATCTTTGTCAGTTCATGTCTTTGTTAGTTATCTTTGTCAATAATTCTTTGGTTAGGTCTCTTTATAATCGCATTCCTTAATTAGTTTCTCATTTAAATTGGTAAATTCTCTTTGTCCTGTATTTCCTGTTTATGTTGTAATTGTCATGGCATTATACGTTGTCTTACCTCGGTCAATTTTGTTATGGAATTTCGTTGTCAGTACTCATTGTCATGAATATGGGTTTTGAGATTTTCCATTGTTGACAGGCTCATGTGTTTTTAACTTTCTAGTGATTGACCAAAACTTTGTGGAGTTGAGTACTCCCAAAATTGGCATTTATCTACAGAATAATCCAATTGCAGTAAGATTTCCGGATAAAATTGTAGGAGTATTATATTATTCGATTCTCTTTTCTTCTAACGGGAAAGTAATTCCAAGTTATTAGTTTAAACTTAATAATACTACATGTAATTGACAAACTCGCTATTCTTAGCTATTTAATCTTTATAGGAATGGACATTAATGAAGACAGTCTAAAAGATACCACCAGCAAAGGATTAACATTTCACAAGATGATTGAGGCAATTAAATTTGCTTATGGAAAAAGATTTGAATTAGGAGATGCTGATTTTGTACCCGGGGTTAGAGAGGTAATGCATCTTCCATGTGAACAAACTAGTACTTTCTGTTAATTGTTTGCTAACCCCTTCCCGTTAATTGAAAATAGGGACATTCATTGAAACGTGATATCGCTATGAACATCATTATAACCTAATGCTGATGACAATTGGGTTGTAGTGCACTTAGTTGTGTAATATTTGAATGGATTTGAATTAAAAATTAAATATGATGGGTATCTATTTGCGCTTTGGCCACTTGTTCTTCACGTCCTACCAAAGGGATAATCAGAAGCCGTAAATCGACAAAACACAGAAAAGACAATGACCAAGAGAAAAAAGACAAACAACTATTTACAAAACATTATAAAGAAAATTTCTGACATAATCTTCAACTTATTCAATGCGGGGGCCGTCGTGGCCATGATCGTATGATAGTTGAATTTACAACTACCTATGCAATCAGTGCCCATCACCACTGATGTTGTGAGTTCGAATCTCAAGGCGAGGTGTACAAGATTATGTGATAAAGTTAATTTTTCAATGACTTGCGACAGGTCAGAGGTTTTATCCGGGTCCTCCAGTTTCCTCCACCAATAAAACTAACCGGCACGATATAACTGAAATAGTGTTGAAAGCGGCGTTAAGCACCAAAAAAAAACCAAACAAACATATTGAATGTGGTCAGTATCTGGTAGAAGTAATTATCTGAACTATTGACCATTTAAATTTCAGAAAATAGAAGAAATGATGTCAGACAAATATGCTGAGTATTTAAGAGGAAAAATTGATCTAACCAAAACACATGATATACCATATTACGCTAATGCTACTGAAGCAGCACATGATGAAGGAACGGCACATGTTAGTGTTCTGAGTCCGTCTGGTGATGCAGTGTCTGTTACAAGTACAATTAATACTTAGTAAGTAATCTAAGAGGTGACCTCATAATACAGGTTTGACTGTAATCTAAAATGGATTCTAACATGGCGTGCTACTTTTGCTTTGAAAACAACAGAGGGCTCTAAATAGCACATAGCACCCTAGTACATGCGCAGAAGGCATATCTAATCGACAGCGTATTTTGCATATTTGTACTTTATGTATGTTAAATTAAAAGAATAAAAATAATGAATATACAACAAAAATCAGATGAAACTAATTTTTGATCGTTATCAATTTTTATAACGTTTCTGTAGCGTTATATATTCTTGTAAATAATAGCGGGAGGTAATTGGAACAGCGCCCAAAAATAGCCTCTGTCTAGGTACGCTTGAATGCATAAAATTACCGTAAATGCCCTGTTAGAATTGGAATAATTCTCGGATGCCGGGCTCTATGCTTAGAGCCCGGCATCCGAGAATTATTTCTAAAGTTGGATTAAAGTTTTCGAAACACAAATTCTTTTTGGGAGCATTTTGTCCGACCTTTTGTTTTTTTTTCTGTTTTGTTTTTATATTATACTGACCCGTGTTGGGTTGTCCTTCCGGGATGTAAATTTGTTTTCCTGTTCCCTCTAATTGGTAGTTGTGCAACAGCTATTGGTCAATAATAAAGTGAATTAAACATTGAATAGAAAACAATGAACATCCTATTGAAATATAAATTAGTAAATAACTTAAGGGCCATGGAAAGCAGCATGGTCTAACTCATAATTTTTATTTGAATTCGTATTCAGTCAGTTTTTATATCATCTCTATTTAATTGTAAGTAACTTTGTTCATCTACCGTTTAAGCTATTTTTGTTCTGTTTCCTCAAAATTGGAAGATGTTATTTCTTTTTCATTTTATTTTATTTTGTTTATATATCTGCCTATACATATTTTGTTTATATATCTGCCTATACATATTTTGTTTATATATCTGCCTATACATATTTTGTTTATATATCTGCCTATACATATTTTGTTTATATATCTGCCTATACATATTTTGTTTATATATCTGCCTATACATATTTTGTTTATATATCTGCCTATACATATTTTGTTTATATATCTGCCTATACATATTTTGTTTATATATCTGCCTATACATATTTTGTTTATATATCTGCCTATACATATTTTGTTTATATATCTGCCTATACATATTTTGTTTATATATCTGCCTATACATATTTTGTTTATATATCTGCCTATACATATTTTGTTTATATATCTGCCTATACATATTTTGTTTATATATCTGCCTATACATATTTTGTTTATATATCTGCCTATACATATTTTGTTTATATATCTGCCTATACATATTTTGTTTATATATCTGCCTATACATATTTTGTTTATATATCTGCCTATACATATTTTGTTTATATATCTGCCTATACATATTTTGTTTATATATCTGCCTATACATATTTTGTTTATATATCTGCCTATACATATTTTGTTTATATATCTGCCTATACATATTTTGTTTATATATCTGCCTATACATATTTTGTTTATATATCTGCCTATACATATTTTGTTTATATATCTGCCTATACATATTTTGTTTATATATCTGCCTATACATATTTTGTTTATATATCTGCCTATACATATTTTGTTTATATATCTGCCTATACATATTTTGTTTATATATCTGCCTATACATATTTTGTTTATATATCTGCCTATACATATTTTGTTTATATATCTGCCTATACATATTTTGTTTATATATCTGCCTATACATATTTTGTTTATATATCTGCCTATACATATTTTCCTACTATTCCCTCATACACGTATTTGATATTTATGTAAATCTTAATATAAACTTATGTTTTCTATTCTATATTACATTGTTTATAGCTTTGGCTCATTGATGGTGTCAGAATCGACAGGAATTATATGGAATAATGAAATGGCTGATTTCTCACTGTTTGATACAAACAATGTACATGGCTTAAAGGTAAATATTTATACCTGTATTATTGTAATTAGTACTATTACTTTCTACCCATGTCTCCAAATGCAATAATTACCACATATTTATAGTTCCTATTTAAAAATAAAGGTTTGAAGATACCAAACAGGTAATCAGAAGCCGTATATCAGAGAAGGAGACAACACAATGGCCAAAAGAAAAAGGACAAATTAGGATCTATAAAATACTACAAAGAAATCTAAAGATTGATACCTAACCCCATTAAAAACCGGGGGAACTCAGGTGCTATGGAGGGTAAGCAGTTCCTGCTCCACTAGTGACACCCGTCGTGTTAAAATAAAGTTCATCTCCCTCAGGCATAGGTAACCGTAGCTGAGTTTGCCTATCATGTTTTGTCCATTGGTTTTCAGGCTCCCAAAGATTTATAAATTATGTTTTTATTACATAAACACATGGCATCATAGGAATTACATACCCTATAGTATGTTGAATCAGATTCATTGTCTTTCATTGCATTAAGAAGATTTATGGATATAAATGGACGTCCAAATGTTACAGTTTGAAACTACAATTGAGTGCCATCCTTTACCTCTGGTCGATAGTCACTATGATCTTGCCATCCTTTACCTCTGGTCGATAGTCACTATGATCTTGCCATCCTTTACCTCTGGTCGATAGTCACTATGACCTTGCCATCCTTTACCTCTGGTCGATAGTCACTATGATCTTGCCATCTTTGTCAGTTTGTGTATGACAGTTGTTTTAAAGATATGAGCTTATGACTCAGTCATTTATGGTAATGTTATGAAATAATATTCCAAATAACATCATCATTATGCCTAAAACTGCACCTCGAAAAACTAATGAAATATTGATATAATTGCTGGAGGATAAAAAAGGGTAATTTATATGGACTATTTACAGTCTATTACGATTTGAATAGCACGGATTAATTGTATTGACTTTATAAATGACAACAAAAAGTAATAACTGATGAAGTAGAAACATGAACTTTTCTATCAGGTGCAAAACCGTTTTAATGGCCCAAATTGTATGTTGAACCATAAAAATAATATATATTTTTAATAATTATATATTACAGTTAACAGCTCCAAACAAAGTTGAACCAGGAAAAAGACCCCTTTCGTCCATGGCTCCTGCAATATTCGTTGACAAGGAAACCGGAAGTGTAAGAATGGTGGTCGGTAATGCAGGTGGTCCTAAAATCACGACAACAAATATACAGGTGAGATCAAGTCATAAACCCACATGTATATCTATCCACCTTTGTTAGATTTTTTCTTTGCAGTCTTAACAAATGGTTGCTTGGATTATTTGTTAATATTTTTGATAGTTGTGTATTGTCATTATGACATTATGAACTTTGACGAGATGATATGTATACCTGAGAACAATTTTC
Organism: Bathymodiolus brooksi; assembly: GCA_963680875.1. Taxonomy (NCBI): domain Eukaryota; kingdom Metazoa; phylum Mollusca; class Bivalvia; order Mytilida; family Modiolidae; genus Bathymodiolus; species Bathymodiolus brooksi. The sequence continues at coordinate 69,242,385 of OY804585.1, read as the reverse complement.
CAGAAATGAGAGCTGATGCTACGGAGATATTTATTGGTATTTTCTTTCTAAATTTCCAAAACCAGTGCAGAAAAGAAATATCAAGTTCATATTGTCACACATATCTGTTGCAATAATAATCTTAGCAAAATATTTATCATAATGACGAAATGTCAGTTGTAGATGTAATTTTGAATACACAGTTTTATTTATATATGTATATTACCTTACAGGTAGCAGTACGAAATTTATGGTTAGGTGAAGACGTTGATGCAGCAGTTCGTGCAAAACGATTTCATCACCAACTGGACCCTAACCGTTTGGTATATGAGTTTGGATATCCACAGGTTTGTTTTTTGTTATGAAATATAATTTTGTTGTCTGTGTGTCTGAATTGTCATTACTATACTGCGGGTGTCTTATAAGAAGCATGAGCTGCTTACCCTTCGCGAGCACCTGGGCTCACCCTCTGATTTAGGGGATGTACGTGTTGCTCATCTTTTTAGTTTTCTGTGTTGTGTTTTTTTCCTTCGTCCTGTGTCTAGTGGACCCAATGTTATCAGTGCATCTCTGTTGTCCATTCTTGATTTCCCTTCGGTTTTCTCTATCGTTTATTTGTGTCTAGGAGCAGTAATTACTATGTATATACTGAATATCTGTGCTCTAAAAAATATTTATTGATCAACATTAATCAAAATAATTTCTTCACAACATCATTTACACTCCAATATACTAGAAGTCTATCAGTCTAAACGTTTATGTATTGATTATTTATATTTATGCTCGACTCGTATCGATCTAGATATCAAGTGGGCAGAGTGTGGATACCATTGAATGGCGGTTTGATTCCTCCATGCTATTGTAAATGTCCCAAACCAGGACTTGCTTTGTCATTGTCACAAATGCTCCACTTGTCCACCGGGTATTACGCCCCTAGTAGGTATATGCATAGCAATATATAATATAGCAATTTACACATTTAAATGGATTATTGGTGTTTTAACTACAATTCAAATAATATGTTGTTGATTCATCAGTTTATAAGTTTAAGTAACCAGAGTAAAAACTATAAAAGATGGACCAACTTCATCACATCTGGTGGTATATATCACAAGCATTAGTGGTGGTATGCTCGAATTGTATAGGTATGTGTTAAGTAAAATACCAGACAATCTTAATTGCAGAAACCCCTCTACAAATTTGCGCTTTCATCATTTTGATCTCGGAACGTATGATTAAGCAAGCAGACAACACTATGGTTATCATAGCAACACAATAGGATTTTCCTTATTATTTGATATTGGAATAATTCAAGTTATAACACAGGGTATGACATAGAAATCCTGCGTTCAATTAGAAATATCATACCACATTTCTGTACAGAAGGAATTGCTTTAATATATTTTTCTAATATTCTCATGATAAAAAGCCCCCCACCACAATACACACACCACATAAAATCACACAATAAAAAAATAAAAATAGACAAATAGTGCCTTATTATTTAGTCGTATGTTCTTTTTGTTTTGTTGTTGTTGTTGTAGTCTTTTGTTTGTTTTACTTTTGGTTTTGTTCATTTCACATAACAATACGCTAATTGGTATTACTTTATATGGAGGCAATACTGATGTAAGAATTTGCATTTTATATTTTCAGGATGTATTAGAAGAGTTGAAAAAATATGGTCACAAGTTGAAATACCAGGATACTTACATGTCAGTCGTCCAAGCAATTTCACGGAACAAGAATACAGGGGAAATAACTGGATTTTCAGACGAAAGAAAATATCCTGGAAAAGCAATGTTTTACTCAACAGAAGAACAAGTCTACGCTTAATGCGATGATGATCGATCACCAAAAATCTACCCTACCAAAGACTGAAATGATACTCAATGTAGCCCCCCTTTGGATACCAGGTGTGCAAGTGATCCGGATCACAGTCACAGAACAATGCACATGTTTATTATACTAGAACATCATATGTTTGTTGTATTTGAAGAAAATATTAAATATGAAATAATCATACTAATTGTCTTATTCAACTTTCGGTTCATACAATATAACAAGTATTGTACCTAATAAAGAAACAATCCGTATAATATCCATAAGATGTATGTAAATGGCCGTCCGACAACACCGTTATGTTTGTGACAGGCATTGTACAATATTCTCAAGTTCCTCCCCTTCACCCTTCACCTTCCCCATATCCTCTTCAAGCCCGGTGATGCATACTGCCCTGATTACTGCCTCCATGTCTCTGTCTATGGCTACTGTCTTTGCCCTTGCTCAACTGTTCATCCCTATTGTGTCTCTTTCTGTCTCTATTGTCCTTCTCCAAGTTGTTTTTGGTCGTTTAATCAAATTTATAGATATTATGTTTATTATAAAGATCGAGGAACATTGAGATGGATAGACCATGCTTTACGTATGGACAACAACAGGATTTGTAGAACAGCATTGACGTGGCAACCTGAAGGAAAATGCAACAGTGTGTCGGACGGCCATTTTCATACATCTTATGGATATTACATGGATAGTTTCTTTATAAGGAAAACGTTTTCCTTCAGGTTGCCACGTCAATGCTGTTGTACACATTCTGTTGTTGACCATACGTAAGACATGGTATATCCATCTCCGTGTTCCGCAATCTTCATAATAAGCATAATATCTAAAGAGTTGATAATACACGAACACAAATAAACAGTGATGCGAAAGAAAGGCCAGTACTCTGATAGGGACATCATGTGTAGAAAAAACACAAATATATACATAGAATAGATTTACCGTCAATTCACTCCCTCAAGTATGGTCTCCTCTCATCTGATTGAAAATATATATTGCTTATGTCATAGTTTTGAGCAAAGATGTCTCAAATTATTGTAGCCATGATTCTAACATCAGTGGTTATGTTATCCTTGGCGCTTTAGTGTTGCATTGTCCTGATGAGCCTTGTGGTCAGATGTTGTGTTTTGGTAAGTTGTGCTGGCGTTTTAGTGTTGCATTGTCCTGATGAGCCTGGTGGTCAGATGTTGTGTTTTAGTAAGTTGTGCTGGCGTTTTAGTGTTGCATTGTCCTGATGAGCCTTGTGGTCAGATGTTGTGTTTTAGTAAGTTGTGCTAGCGTTTTAGTGTTGCATTGTCCTGATGAAACCTTGGGGTCAGATGTTGTGTTTTAGTAAGTTGTGCTGGCGTTTTAGTGTTGCATTGTCCTGATGAAACCTTGGGGTCAGATGTTGTGTTTTAGTAAGTTGTGCTGGCGTTTTAGTGTTGCATTGTCCTGATGAAACCTTGGGGTCAGATGTTGTGTTTTAGTAAGTTGTGCTGGCGTTTTAGTGTTGCATGGTCCTGATGAGCCTTGTGGTCAGATGTTGTGTTTTAGTAAGTTGTGCTGGCGTTTTAGTGTTGCATGGTCCTGATGAAACCTTGTGGTCAGATGTTGTGCTTCAGTTAATTGTGTTGCATTGCAAGTAAAAAAAGACGGATAAAGTTTGTCATGTGACTTCCGTTATGAATTGTCGTTGATAACCCATTACAAGACAAACTCGACCATATCCAATGTTTCATTTCTTCCAAATAGCATTAGCCTCCATACGCTCATCGCAGTATTACTTGTCTGTGGATCTATATATAACGGTATAAAAGAATAAAAATAAAAATGGACCAAGCAGAGAAGATTATCATTAACATGAAAACTATACCTATATAAAAAGTATTAAGAAATAAAAACACCAATGTAAGTGAGTCATGCCGATTCGAGCATTTGTAATATGTCATGGATTAACACAAACAAAACGCTTTTCCTTTACTTTAATTTGTGTCTAAGTGTAAATTTGGATAGTCTTTCCAGTTTATTTACATCCAGATTCTTTTTTACTAGTTAAGTACAGGAATGTGCCGTTAAACACCTCAATGACTGGAGTCCAACACGATTTTCATATCAGATGATGTTCGTACCGCTTAACAGCAAGACGGCTGGTGTCACGTGTGGAACAGGAACTGCTAACCCTCCCGGAGCAGCAACTGAGTTCATCCCTGTTTTCATTGGGGTTCGTGTTGTTCGATCTTTTGCTTTCAGTGTAATGTTTTGTAGATCGTTGTTTGTTCGTTTGTCCTTTTTTTCTTTTGGCCATTGTATTGTATGTTCATCTTCGATTTACGTCTTCTGATTACTCCTTTGTTATCTTCAATCTTTTCGTTCAACCTCATGGTCATGCATTGATGGTAAATATAATCACAATGATAACCCGAGTATTTGCAAGGCTCCATGTGAATAATATCTTGTTTTATCATTCTTACTAAAAATTAAGACAAAAAAATCAATTTAAACCAACACATTCCCATAATAATGACATGTAGTGTAACAATAGACTAAACATATTTATTTAGATTTGATTTGATTTATTGTGTTTAACGCCACTTTCAGCAATATTTCAGCTATATCATGGCGACCAGTTTTAGCGGTGGATGAATCCGGAGTACCCGGAGAGAACCACCGACCATGGGCAAGCAACTGGTAAACTTGATCACTTGCGCATAGTTATTTAGCAAAATTCGAATAGAACATTTTACACATACCCGATTATATTCTAAAATCAAAAAATCTAAAGCAAAAATCAGAGAATAATGTTATAGCGAAAATAAAATTGTCAAGTTGTTACAACGTTAACTTTTGTGCACATTATGGAAAGCACATTAATGGAAAAAATAGATTAAAAAAAATTGAACTTTGTATGAATTGGGACCATTTTGTCCGCAATGAAGAGAAATTACATCAATAAAAACGAGTGAAAATGTATAAAAATTACACGAATTGTACCCCAAAATGACACGTGATAATAATAACGCTGTACATCAATGTAATCGATTGTTATCGTGTATTAATATACAAATGTACACATGTATATACAAATAAACACTTGACGTGATAATACAATGATGGGTGGTATAAGGAAATATATATGTGTCATTGTGTTTATTTTTATCAACAATATATTTAGTTTTAAATTTAATTTATCTAAAGTCACATCTTTTGCGATAAATTATCCTGGATTTACAGCTCTTTATGAAGTTTTGGATTCAAATTCGTCCGACGTTAAATATGATTTGCTGATTTCGACGTTTGACCCAATTCCATTTTCAAAGGATAGCGTACAATTAGTGCATGGAATAGAACAACATTTGCTTACCAACAGTACTCACATTACACCTAAAATTATAACGACCAAAGTAACATGGCCGAACGAGATATCAGGTGTTCCAAGTAAGTGTGTTAACTTAATAGAGACTTGATTATCACGGGAGAACGAACAAAACATATACATCCAATGCAACTTGTACGTTATTTGTGTTTGTTTGCGCATAGTGGTGTCCAACACATATTGTGTTGTGTTTTGTTTTTCTTTGTCTTGTGTACCCGATGTTGCCAGTTTCTCTGGATTGTCCATTTTTGATTGCCCCTTCGGTGTTCTCTAACGTTTCTCATGGGAGAACGAACGAAATATGTATACCCAACTTATTACAGAGGAATAAATGCAGAGATATATTTCCTGTTGAATTAATTGACAAATGGCTGAAAATAAAAATAAAAAAACTTTTGAATTTTCTGTATTTTCTTTGTATTTGCATTATATTCGGTACTCCTGTAACGCCCAGCAAATCTAATATTGGTATTGGCGACTGTTAAAATACTATACCACTACATTCGGTACTCCTATAACGCCCAGCAAATCTAATATTGGTATTGGCGACTGTTAAAATACTATACCAATACATTCGGTACTCCTGTAACGCCCAGCAAATCTAATATTGGTATTGGCGTCGGTACTCCTGTAACGCCCAGCAAATCTAATATTGGTATTAGCGACTGTTAAAATGCTATACATTAGGCCTTTCAATAGTTTGCTTGGAGCATTGTCGCTTGCATCCACATGCGAACACAGGTGCGTGTGTCATGGAATTACCAAAACCCCTCATTTTTAACTTTCTGTTTACATATTTTTTTTTCAATAATAAAAAAAAAAAATTCCATCTCTTATTCGATCATTTAACGTATTCGTGTCCATATCAATGCAATCGTGTGGTAATATCAGCTTGCATGTGTCGGCACTACACTTTATATACTAATAGCAGCTTACATATGTCGGTCCTCTATCTTATCTTATATAGTAAGAGTAGAGAACCGACACATGTGATCCACTATCATTACCATTTAAATTGTATGGATATTGTTATAGACACTGTAACTCTAAGGAAAGAACAAAGAGATGAAAATAATAAGAAGTTTGTTGAAAATAAATATGCAAACAGAAAATAAAAAAAGGGGGAACGCGGTAATTACTGACCACAAACGCCTGTACATGCGAAGTATTCTTCTATTTTTATGCTGAACGTAAGTTTTGTTTTCTCTCTAGCTAATTTTAGGAGTGAAAAATATAATGGTAATATAAACCATTGTAAATATTTATAATCCAAGAGATTAAACATGAAAAATCTCATATCGTGGCTAGTGTTGTTGGTTTTTAACGTCACTTTAAGCAATTCGTCAGCGATATCATGGCTCTCAGAAGCGTGCGGTCATATGTCAATAACCTCAACTGCTCGACCCCCACCCCCATTTCTTTCCATTATTTGTAATTAGGTACTAGTATATGTAGTCCGGAGACGAACGCAGACTATCTTATTTGAATAAAGGGATTAACCAGATATTATAAAACAACAAATAACATTACAAACATAATCTTAGAAAAAAGAACATGGAAAACAAGAACTCTCAGGTGCACTGGAGAAGGGTAGCACCTCTTGCTCCAACAGTGGAACCCATCTTGAAGTCTTACTCCAAAATGTCAATAACATACTGTTATTTCATCTAAATTATTCTGCAGTTGTTAAAAAGGTGCAAGAAAATGTCAATCTTAGCTTTGGGTGTACATAACTGTTGTTCTTTTTATCTGTCTGTTTTATGTGCTATACTATCTAATTCCTATACATTCATTACACAGTCTGGTTGACCGTTACGAAATATATCTCAAATGACAATGGATCTTTTACTTTTTACTTAGTTGTTTTCTTTCCTCTATCACTGCCAAGACTTTTACCGGACTTGACTGCATATATGAGTAACATGACGGGTATCCTATAAGAAGCAGGAACTGCTTACCCTTCACGAGCACCTGGGTTCACCCCCTGGTGTTTGGTGGAGTCCGTGTTGCTCATCTTTTTTAGTTGTCTGTGTTCTGTGTTTTTGTTTTTGTTTTGGTTTGTCTCCGTCATGTGTCTTGTGTACCCAATGTTGCCAGTTTCTCTGGATTGTCCATTCTTGATTGCCCCATCGGTTTTCTCTAACGTTTATTTATTACAAAGAATAAAGTAACACTGATAACAAATCTAAGATCAACCATCTTCAGTGCTTAGGTGGTATTTAGTTTGGCTCTCCTTGTTTAGGTCCTTTGATTTACTTGTTCCAACAGACTTTTAAATTGTTTGTCTTTCTAATTTGTTGACAATGAGCGTACCCAAATCCAATGAAGGTTATTCAAGAAATGCGTCGTGTGTACTTCTTGCTCGAACAATGGAACCCATCTTGAAGTTTTAATTCCAAATTTCGGAAAAGGAAGAGAGATCTCAAGGTCATATTTGAAACACGCCACTTTCAGCAATATTTCAGCTACATCATGGCGACCAGTTTTAGTGGTGGAAGAAGCCGGAGTACCCGGAGAGAACCACCTACCATGGGAAAGCAACTGGTAAACTTTATCACTTGCGGCTGTGAGTCGAGTGCACCCTTTTTTGTAAGTTACATAAATATAACAATGAATCTGCTGGTAATACTACATAGAGCCATTTATTTTGATTTACACAAAATTAAAACGAAAATAACGAATTTGCATATCAGCACCTCTTGGATTACATATCTGCGTTTTATTGAATTCCAGGATCAGTTTTCAAGAAAAGAATGGTAGCGATCCCTGATGGATTTTTAGTACCTTTTAAGACAGACGGATCTATTAGTCTTGTAGATCTAGATGGTCAAGGTCCATATAAACTTACCGATGATCAGACTGGGAAATGGTTCTATCACAGAGTCGTCTGGAAGGACATGGATATGGACGGCGATTTAGATATTCTCACGTGCAGAGCAAGAGAACCAATCATTGGGCTAGGTACGTGACAATGATACAATAACGTATAACCTTTTTAACTTTCTGTTTACATATTTATTTTCAATAAAATTTCTTTATTTCTTTATTATTTCATCTTTTTTCATTATTTTAACTTGTTCGTGTTCATATTCATACAATCTTATGTTAACAGCAACTTACATGTTCAGACCGTATATATTATTGGTTATATAGGCTTTAGACAGGTAATACGGGCTCATATAATCTGTCTGTGTTTTATATTTCCTGACCCGAACGAATTTGTCATACTGCAATACCATGGGTCCATATTACTTGTGTAAAGCCTAAATAAAGAACATGACTACTATACATGTTTTTACGGTCTCATGAACATTTAACCCCAGATATGACTTTGCATTAAAGAAGAAATTAATTCTTCAACATATTTAATAAACAACTTAACAATTTTAACAGAAAAATAACAAATGATTTAGAATTGCCTCAATATCGGCGTCAGAGTGACAGACGAACCTGGGGGTCGCCATCTTGATTACGTATGATTTCAAAATGAGTTATCTTTCTTGCCACGTGCTTTCATATTAAGATTGTTCGGAGTTCGGTAATTTTGTTATTACCCTTATTACCGGCTAGAGCCGTATAATATGGATTAGTAAAATCGAGTAAATAACCAATCGAATCACTTAGATTTTCTATTGCAGTATGACAAATAATAATTATCCACTAGGCAAGAAACTCCGAAAGTTTAAAAATCGTACACCTGCTCGCTTCGGGTACATTTAATGCACATCATATCATTCACAATAGGACATGCAACAATTCCTAAAAGACGTACCTTTCCGCCTCTGTTCTTATTTTCTACATACGACAGCTCAGTTCTCCAGAATTTCAAGATTTCCACTCATTTATTGCTTGATTTTTCGCATGGTACCCTTCTGATGGCGGAAGTCGAGTTCAAGTATTGTGCCAGTGAACTCCGAATGTAACTACTTTAACGATAGGGCAAGAAAAGTTCGAAAAACATTCCCGGATTTTATTTTATTTTATCCTGAGAAAGCGCCTGGGCCCCAAATAGAAAATGTTACTCTGTGTTACATTATTAATTTTTCTAAAATATATTATTTTCCATTTGCCCATTCCTTACCCTTTTGCATTGAAAATAAAATGCTATACTCGATCACAAGGTAAGAAGAGTTTCAAGATCAGAATGATCCTTTCTTTAAATCACTCCCCCCCCCCCCCTCCCTTTCCCCCTTTGTCAATTGGGAATGACTGAATACGACATTCACTTTTACGTAGATTTAACATAGATTATCCCTTTGGTATCTTCAACTTTTCTGAATATTTGCATACGTTTTTAGGGAAAGATTCAGAGATGATATGGTTAGAAAATCCAGGAAATTATATATCACCATGGCGACCACAGGTTATTACGCATGGACCGGATATTTTTGTCATTGACGTAATACTCAATACTACAGATGGACCACGTGACTGCATTATTGCGGCCCAATTCTTTACCAAAAGTCTGACAGTTTATTGGCTGGAAAGTACAAAAGGCAATTGGACAGATCTGTCTAAGGTATATTTTAGGTTTCGTATCACAAACTGTGTACCAAGTCCGAAAAGATTTTCACAAATAGACGACTAGTAAAATTGTCGGTCTGGATACGCCAACAGCAACAATACAAACACAAAATCAAGTTATCCTTGGCGAGCTTCATCCCGGTTTTGGTAGGGTTCGTGTTGCTCATCTTTTAAGAGTGCAGTGTTTGGGTTTTTGTTTTGTTTGTCTTCGTTCTGTGTCTTGTGTGCCCAATATTGCCTTTGTCTCTAGATTGTCCATTCGTGATTGCTCCGTCGAGTTTTCTCTAACGCTTATTTATACAGAAATGCACAAGCTAGACTAAATAAAAAGAAAAAAACAAATATCAAATACTAACAACAGTTAAACCAAAGAATACAAAATTGGTATTTGATACTGCTCCGCGAAGCACGCAGTATGTAAGAGTAAGAAGAGTTTGAAGATACCAAAGGGGTAAAGACGGGTTGACTCAGTATTATTAAGATAATGTGTACGAGTGGAGCGACATGTCTACCTGTGAATGAGCTAGCACTATAGAAACCCAACCAACCCTAATGGCTTCATACATTACCTCTACTTTTTTTTAAACTTTTGTATTAAACGATTACAATTTGTACAACCATTGACATCACAAGGTGTTCTCACCTCATTGAATAATTCGAGCATAACTTGAGTTCCGCACCGTTTTTAGCGGGGTTCGTAGTGCTTTTGTAAATTGCTGTTTGCCATTTATTGTCCCTTTTCTTTTGGCCATTGTGTTGTCTTTCCTTCTTCGATTTTCGGCTTCTGATTACCTCTTTGGTATCTTCAAATTTTCTTAACATGAATTACTAAAAATCATTATATATATATTACAGCTTAAATCAAGGGTGATAGATAAAACAATTGGTTCAGTTTTTGACGTCACACTAACTGATTTGAATATCGACGGTAAACCGGATTTATTGGTTACCAACAATGGTGCTTCAGGATCTTTATTTGCCTACGAAGTACCCAGTGATTTCAGGCAAGATATTATTTAGTGTTAAAATGTATTCGTCTTCTTTTTACGTTTTATATTATCAGTAAATATATCGTGATGATGTAGATATACTTATCCCCGGTTTGAAAATTATAACAACTTTTGATTGGTTAAAACCCCGGGTATAACAAACCCATATTCCCGGGTGTTGATAGGCCATATTACTGGGTGTAACTAGCCATTTAACCAATCAAATGTTATAATTTTCAAAACGGGGATAATATGACGTTAAAGCTCGCGACGTTGCGCTCCAAAATCAAATTTAGTTAATTTTGGCTATATATTGAATATAAAGCTGTTACTTTGATCAGCTGTAGGGTACTACCAACCGGGTAAAAAACACTCGAAACTTTTATATTTTTCACTTATTCTTTCCAAAAACAAAGAAAACGTCACTTTTACACCGGGGTCCAAAATGTCTTATTTTTGACTATAACCGGGGATAAATTCGTTATCTACGTTTCTATCCGTAGATATGGAGATTTTAACACTCTTCAGTAGCCTGTATACCCTTCCGCTGCACCTCAGGGTGTACTTGGCTACTTCAGGGTGTTAAAATCTCCATATCTACGGATAGGAACGTAAATAACTTATATTATCATAGTACTTATCCGTATTGGTGGTGTGATAGTGTTTTCGTCTCTATTGCGGTAGATAGTTGGTTCGAGGTCCGGTCGGGTCAAACAACTACAGACTATACAATTGGTATATGCTGCTTCTCCACTGAGCACACAACATTTATATGTTTACATTCAATACTCGTTATAATAAAAGAAGAAAACAACCGCTTTCAGCAATATGAATTCTATAATTTTCGCGAATTTGAATGTTTTTATCAAAATCGTGATGTTCTATTCTGGTGAAAATAAGTGCAAATATAGTATCTTAATTCGGATTAAGCGATTTTTCGATTTATCTCAGGTACATAAATAAAGTGTATCGCTACTTTACTTATTTTAAAGAAACTACAATGTCATTATGGATAAATAATGAAACAGAAAAAATACCACACTGTCGGAACAGTTCCAATATCTAATCGAACAATGGTGAAAACAGAGGCAAAATAAATACCCCAAAAACAAAGCTACATGACCGCTGACTTTACTGGCTTGATACATGTACTTCAATAAAAAGTGGAGTGGTTAAACTAACCCAAACATCTCTTCTAAATGAAATGAAGCTGTCACGTAATTCACGTAAATGACTTCGATATAACGAGGCTCCACTACATTTTGATTTTTTACGGTGTGAAATGAATAAATTAATATGTACTTCATTTTAAGCCATTTACATTATAGGACTGGAGATTTTAAGAAAAGAACATTAGCCACCCGGTTTAAACCAGGAACATCTGGAAAGGGTAAAGGCGCACCAGGGGCAGCAATGCCTGTTTATCCTAACACCAAAATGACAAACGGGTAAGATCAGAACATCAGTAGAGGTTGCTATGTGTGCTTATCCTATCAACAAAATGACAAACAAGTGAGGTCAGAATAACACCATAAAAAGCAAAAAAGGTTAAATAGTGATGGTCAACAATTCCACCAATTTCAACAAAACGAACAATCACCTCTCACTTTAACTGACTGAACACAAAAAAGACCACGACATGAGACGTTGGAAATCAAGGTCATAGGTTGGGACAGGCACATAAATGTAGATGGGTTACACCGGTTAATGGGATCATAATGTTTGAATTCATAAAAATATTTTTTTTATAAACCAAAGAATCAATTTCGTTTTTGTCGAACATGATTTTCATCGTAATTTGGTCCTCTCCTCATTCATGACTTATCCCCGGGTTATAATGATAGTAACACGACGGGTGTCACATGTGGAGTAGGAACGGATTGCCCTTCCGGAGCACCTGAGTTCACGGTTTTTAGTGCGGTTCGTGTTGCTCGATCTTTAAATTTCTCTGTAATGTTTTGTAGATCGTTGTTTGTCCTTTTTTCATTTGACCATTGTGTTGTCTGTCCTTTTTCGATTTACGTCTTCTGATTGCCCCTTTGGTATCCAAAAACTTTTCTTTCAACAAACGATGTTATAGTAAAAATGAAAATTGGAGATGAATATGTACGATTTGTACCAATGATAATTTTAAAGTCAACAAAAATGAAATGAATGAAACTTTGTCTTTTTTTTAAATACCAACAGAAAAAGGACATTTAGAGACATATGGTCGGCACAACATACTACAGAAAACTAAGATCTAAGATAGAACAACAAGAATATCACTAAAACGGGGGTGAAGTCAGGTGTTCCGAAAGAGTAAGCAGTTCCTGTTGAACTAGTAACAACTGTAGTGTTACTGGTCAACTACACGGTCATAATCTGAGATGGAAGTCGTGTTGGACACCGATATATGTAAATAAATACAAATAACATGAATAAAACATGACCCCCTTCAAAACAAATGGAAGAATATCGTTTTTACTGGGCCATCATGGCGGACTATTGTTTTTCATCTTGGTATCTTATGTTTGGTAATATACATAACTAATATATTGTACACACGAACTATTGACTAGCGAACAGGCTTAGATATCAACACAAACTAACAGTGGAAATGGTGGTGACACCAAAGAAAAGTGTCATTTATCAAAAACATTACAAATTCGTCACTGAGAGCATTAGTAATTCGGTCCTTATCTCCAACAATAAAACAGACCACTCAATCCTGCATTTAATGGCACATGTATATAACAAATGACTGTCTATAAAGGGAAGTTTCATTTTCTCTATTTAATGAATAGTACATATTATTTAAAATTCTATATAAAGGACAACTACTCATAAAATGGACACTTTATGGTTTTCCTATCCTGCTAGTGACCTTTATATATCAATTTGATTAACATTAAGCACACAAACTCCTATTCTAATTCGAATAGATCCGTGAATATTTTTTTTTTAATTTTATTTATCTCGGTTATTTCAGTACAAAACCATCCATATTAATGTCTGGTGATGATGATGGCAAAGCATACTACTTCGAACCCGTCAGTAACAACTCTTCTGATTGGACATATACAATGATGACGTTTTTAGATGCCGGAAATGGTACTGTTGGAGAACTGTCGTCTGCAGACGTAGATGGAGATGGTTTTGTTGAAGTGTTTGTGCCATCTTATACTACAAACGAAGTTTTCGTGTATAGATTTAACTAAATAACATGTGCTATTTTTTTTTGTATAAAATGTACATGAAACAATGTGAAATTTGACACAGTAAACTGCTCAAAGTACGATCACAAATGTCTGCATTGCACAAGACAATAATAAAACAAGATGATGAGAAAAAATACGTTTCCATTTTTACAGTGAATATATATACACTCAATAGGAGTTGCTGCCCTTGTGGTTACAATCAGTAATATGATATTGTATAAAATAATACAGATACTTTCACTAGTTTTCAAGGTTTATATTTTACTTGATTAAACGATCCCCTCCGAAAAACCCTGGATTTGGAAATACGACATGTGCCTAAAGAGAAATTCGCTACATGTGCGAGGCCAATTTAATTAAAATCATATCTCTCACTTGCTTCCCAGTAATTGAGGGATCTGGTTTACATCAGATTGATGCGGGACGAATCCAGCACACAACTCGTCATTGGGACTAATGTAAACGAGTACCACGTATAGAGGGCTCTAGAATACAATTTGTCATGGCTATGTCTATGGTCATGGTGTTTAACGCCACTTACAACAATATTTCAGCTATATCGTAGTGGTCAGTTTTATTGATGGAAGAAACCGGAGTACTCGTAGAAACCATCGACCTGTCGCAGGTCACTGACAAACTTTATCACATAATGTTGTGTATCTAGTACATATCGCCATGAGCGGGATTCGAACTCACACTTTATTGATGATAGACACTGATTTTATAGGTAACTGTAAATCCAACTACCATACGACCACGGCCACGACGATCCTCGAATACAATTGGAGATTACAGAGGTTTGTAATTGAATTAAAGAGCTCCGTTATGTCAATAGCAGATCTCTCGAAATGAAATGTAGATAATTCTAAATAAAATGGAGGGGTCTTTGATTGAATACGATTCCCAAATTAATTAAAGATATCAACCATTGTTAATGTAATTAGAGTGCTTGGAGAGATTTCTAATATAAATGTTTTTGGGGGTTTTCTTTTTGGAAAGATTTCTTGCCCAGTTTTATTACACAAAATGAACTCTCCTTTCGAGGTGCTATCTGAAAGAGGCGTCCACTTGTTGTTAGGGACAAATCTAATGCACAAAAAAACTCGCCCTTATGACATAAACGTTAGAGAACACCGAAGTGGCAATCAAAAATGGACAATCCAGAGAAACTGGCATCATTGGGTACACAATACGCAGAAAAACACAACACAATATGTGCCGGACACCACCATGCTCTTTCAATTAACATCAGCATTAAACATTTAAAGGGGTTGCCAATTTACAATATACATATAACAACTATATTGTTCAAGAATTATGTTTGTAGAAATATTTGACTATCTCAGAGGTTAATGTTTTCCATGTATATTTTACACTTATCAAGTTATTGTAAATTTAGTAAGAAAAGTCACCCATTAGTAATCAGTGAGTGCGTGAGTGATGTTTGTTTAACGCCAAAGCATTTATGACTTATCACCGGGTTTGTAACAAGAGTACCATAGGCGGAGTAAGAACTGCTTACCCTTCCGGAGCATCTGGGTTCAACCCTTGTTTTCAGTGGGTTCCGTGTTGCTCGATCTGTAGTTTTCTTTGTAATGTTTTGTAGATCGTTGTTTGTCCTTTTGTCCTTTTTCTTTTGGACATTGTATTGTCTGTCCTTCGATTTACGGCATCTGCTTACTCCTTTGGTATCTTCAAACTTTTTTTTCTGGCAAATTTCAGCATTATCATGGCCAGAACAAGTTACATTTCCATTTGTCGGTCCGTTTTACACTAGACCGAAGGTTGGATGACTATAGTGCGATCTCACTGAAACAACAGTCCATTGGTAGACATGTCGCTTCACTCGGATACACTATTCTCTTTCTGAGCCAACCAGTCTTTACTCTTACTCTTTCCTGATGCATTCTTTGCGGAGAAACAGCAAATGCCAACTTAATAGTCTTTGGTTTTACCTGATCGGGACTCGAACCTACAATCTACCACACTCGAGACGAGCACGCTAATCAATGCGGTCTTTAGTTGTCAGTAATAATACCACAAATCACAACAAATCAAGAACGTCACCCTTGTATTAATATTAATTCATACATCTCGATCAGGCACACGTAGATGTGGGGTTTTACATTGTTTTTTTCTATCTTCAAATAAAGCTAGAGAAAACCAAACTGGCAATCAGGAATGGGCAATCCAGAGAGACAGAAAACATTGGTTGCAAGACACAGAACGAAGACGAACAGCAAAACCACAACACATAAAACTGAAAAGATGGGGGCAACAGGAACCCCACCATAAACCAGAGATTGAACCTAGGTGCTCGCGAAGGGTAAGCAGTTCCTATTTCAATTAAGATACCCGTAAAGTGTTGACATGTTTCAAACACCAACAAAGAGACTGAATGTGGATATACGTATCACTAAATCATATATCCTATTCGTTCTATGCAGATTCTCAATCAGTTTACGCAAGAGTGATATACATTTATCATTGACTGTGTTAATTAAACTCTCTTTGAGTTAGTGAGTGATAGTTGTTTTTTTCAGCAATTTTTCAGCTATTGTCAATGAGATGATGATGAGATCCACGTTGTACTAAACAAACACGGTTAGTTGAATTTATTATAGTGCTAGCTCACTGAAGCAACCGTCTTCGGATAGACATGTCCGCCCCACTCGGACACATTATCCTGATTCCGAGCCAACAAGTATTTGTTCTTTCTCTTTAATGCTGCGTGCTTAGCGGAGAAACAACAAATACCAATTGTATTGTCTTTGGTTTGAACCGATCACGGTTCGAACCCACGAGCTACCGCACTCAATGCGTGCACGCTACCATTATCTCTTTTGATAAAATAATTGTGATTATTATTTATTGTTGCTTATCACCATGTTTGTTCATATTAGCTGCAGATTGTGGCGTGAAAAATGAAAATAAATAATACTTTCTCTTTTAATAAGATTATTTTTTAAACAGAAGATCACTTTTCTCACATATTTCTTAGAAATAAAAGAACATGAAAAATGTTTATCAAGGTTAAATGTATGCCTTGGTGATGTATTAAGTTTCAAAATATCAGCTTGTATATAACATAAGAAAAAATTCAATATTATTCAAAATATTTTCCAAGAAACAATATATTTATATATTTACCTATGTATTTTCAGAACACATTCCTAAATGAAAATTAAATTAAAAAATGTAAAAAAAAAAAAAAAAGAAAAAAAAAACATTTTCGTAACAGGATATACATTTATTTAATTGTGTTCTTTTCGAGGAATTTGTGGTCTAATCGTGGTTTTTGTGTTAATGACGTTAGTTAAGACAAATATAATTACAACACAATTGTATAATTTGACATGTACATACATGCTAACCTCTATGTACAACATGTATAAAGCAGACGTCAGTTTACATGTATTACCTTTACTTGTAATCTGTAAAAGTCCCATCTTGAATTTATTATTGTTATTGTGACATTTTAATAACCTTACTTTATATCCGGTACATAACTAGGGATGTCTTGCTTCATATTAGGGAACGATCTTTAAACTTTTAATTAATATTTTTTATTAATTCGTGTGCCAAATTGTATAGTAAAAATTAATTGATCTGACAGATGCAAAAACAACGTGAAAATTTGGTATACTTTATACCGATTTTTATATCCAAACTAAATAAAATCAAATTTCTGGCTCGGAGGGAAACCTAGCCCTTCTTCCCCAAGCTAAATCGCCGGCCTCTTTAACAAAAACAACAACATTTTTATATACTCAGAGTAGTAGTATTGGTTAGTGAGTGAGTGAAGGATTGTTGTTTAACACCAACTCAGCATTTTTTCACCTATATCATGGCGAGAACAAGTTAATTTTCAATGAAATGATGATGAGGTCCGCTTTGTACTAGACCAACACGCTTAGCTAGATTTTTATAGTGCTAGCTCCAGAAATATGTCGACTCTTTTGGACAGATTATCCTGATTCCGAGCCAACTAGTCTTTGCTCTTTCTCTTTAATGCTGCGTGCTTAGCGGAGAAGAAACAATTACCAATTTCATAGTCTTTGGTTTGAACCGACCGGGGCTCGAACCCACGATCTACCGCACTCGAGGCGAGCACGCTTACCATTATACCATTGATGTAGTATTGGTATTTAGTGTATTCTGCAATGCATCTATATCATATCTATCAGACTTTTTGGAGAAAGAAATCCCGGACAGTTACAACGAACTTATCGAGGAAAACCCTTCTTATTTAGGTTGGTGTCTGCAAAGCTGAACTTCAGAAGTTGTGTTAGGGATAGTGTTATGGTGTTTAACGCCACTCTCAATAAAATTTCAGATATATCGTGGCGGTCATTTTTATTGATGGATGAAATCGGAGTACCCGGAGAAAACCAACGCCCTGCCTCAAGTCACTGACAAACTTTATCACATAATGTTGTATCGGGTACACCTCACTATGTGCGGGATTCGAACTCACAACTTAGTCGTGATATTCAGAAGTTGGTATCTAAAAGTGAATGATATATTTGGTAGTACAAATTGCTATAATCCAATGACTACCTTTATTATTGGCTTGGGTCAAGTTCAAAAGTCTTATAATTAGTGCAAATCATAAAATAATATTTCTATATTACGAATCTGGATTTTATTTGTATGTCCTCTTTATAATGTAGATGGCATAGTGTAATTGCATGTTATCCATCGATTGTTTGTTTAAACCATTGGGCAATCAAATAAAAACGTAGATATCAAAATTAGTGCACATGATTCGTTTCTAGAATAACATTCATCATGTACGCTCAATATCGAAATATTTGAAAGCCACCGACACATTGAAGAAATGATCTTTGCATGGTTCTCCAAAAGACACCACTTTTCGTCCAAAAGACATGGCAATATGTATTTATTATTATGAATCGTAGCCTTTTACTAAAAATCCATGGATGGTTCTCATGAAATTTTCCTTATTTTTTTGGGGTTCAAATCTAGCACACAATAAAGGACTCATAAGGCATATTTTCAAATAATGCCTTAAATAGTTATTTTACAGGAATGAACTATAGATGTCTCCAGATTTAGTTCCTTCTAATCAGCACAGAAAAACTGCACCCAAATTGCATGTAAAAAATCTAACATTGATTTGTTGATAAGTTTACTGTGTGTAGTCGATTGATGAATTTAATCTCAAGTATTACATGGTATTGGTTATCTACAGATTAGATGGTTTTGTTTCTTATTAGTAAAACTATTTTTACTGATATGTTGTATTACCGATATCTATGTTTCTTAAGAAACTATTTTTTTAATAAAGCTCAACATTTCCCCCTAACATTTAAGTAAAAATTCCAAACAAAGCCAACTTTATAGTTTGCACTTTGTAGTGAGTACTTGCTATTTAACGTCAAGTGAGCAATTTGTCACCTACAAAGATAACAAATTACATTTCAAACAGACGTTGAATATGTCCGTTTAATACTAGACCTACACGCTTAGTTGGATTTATATAGTTCTAGCTCACTGATACAACATTATATGAGTAGACATGTCGCTCTGCTCGGACACATTAATTTCATTCCGAGCCAACCAGTCTCTGCTCTTGCTCCTAAATGCTGCGTGACTAGAAGAGAAGCAGCAAACACTAATATTTACAGTACATGTTTTGTATTTGGGTTGACCCAACGGGGATCGAACCCACGATCTACCGCACTTGAGGCGATCACGCTAAGCATTACACCACTGATACGATTAAATAAACACAAGTACGATAATTACGATATCAACACAGAAATGCAAAGGATGGCTTCTTAATCCGTTTGCATTTGTATTTTCATATTTAATTACGTACATGTCACATCTTAACCTATGTAAATATAAAGGATAAATACATGTGTCCAGTACGGATGATATAGAAAAAATAGGCAAAAAGACATATTAAAAAGGTTAGTACTAATTATTGAATGGTATCAGAGGTACACAAGACAGAGCATATTGTAAAAAGATAACTTTGATAGAACGTACGTTTTGGCATAAAACGGTATTCTTTGTTGCAGTTTTTTTTAAATTCTTTTATTCACATGTATTTAAATTGAAATATGTATTATTTTGCATTTATCAATTACCAATTAATTACACTGCAAACAAAATTTTTGTTTTTTTTTGTTTGTTCAGATGAATTGACACTGCGCACAAACTTGTATCAATTAGCATATTTTTGCAGATGATACCTCCATAAAAATGACATTCAGTTCGTCTTTACATCCAGTTGTTTGTATGAGGGTTCATGTCTTCTTTACGTTATTTGTGTTTGTTTGCGCATAGTGGTGTCCAACACATATTGTGTTATGTTTTTGTTTTGGTTGTCTCTGTCTTGTGTCTTGTGTACCCTGTGTTGCCAATTTCTCTGGATTGTTCATTTTTGATTGTCCCTTCGGTTTATTTATATCATAACATCATACATCATAACACATTGCAAGTACAAAACGTAATTGATCAAAATGCACGAGAAATGGATGAATGGTCGAAAAGGTGGTTAATGGCTTTTAACCCGGAAAATTAGAAATCATTATTTCCAGTGATAACATTACAGAAGATCTTCATTCTCTTTTAATGTAGAAAAAGGTGCCAATAATTTCTACTCGTAAACATTTGATTGACATTATATCCTAATGTATCCTAAGTTCGTGGACCTTACGCATTTCATTTCAATACGTCTTAATTTGAAATATTTTTTCTATAAAAAATTACTTACCTCAGAATGGAATACAATGCTTTGTTTTCCAACCATAAATATTTCCATAGCACAGATATCCTTAATATTATACCGATCATAAGGTCACTGTTTATAAAATGCAGTCAGCCATGACAGTATTCCAAGTTCGTGGATTTGTTTACAGTAAATGTTTTAGGCCAAGACTATTCACAAAAATGTTTTCCCAATAACAAATCATCTTTTTAAGTCAAATGTATTTAAGCACTAATCAATGGTGTGAAATAACACAAATCAACACAATAAAAATCTGTAAAAGTTGCAGAACAAACAAAATAGACATCTTCTGTCTCTAAACAAGAGAACAATGAGGACATTTAAATTCATCTCCACGTCTAATAACTCTTGTTTTGGTACAAAATCCAAGATGCACCCAATGGAGACATTTGTCACATTTCACCCATTTAGTTATGATTAATGAGATCCTCTTTCTAACCTCCTCCGGTGTAAATAAAGAGCATACACAGTACTTGTCATCCTCTACAGTTTCATCATCAGACGAATCAAATGAAGAAGGTAAGTGAAGACCTGAAGGACCAGGCTGTTGTGAAGATGGAATGTCATCAGCATACTCTTGATTTCTTTTTCTTACAGACATTTCCTTTACCTTTACCTTTATTCGATTTAATTATAAACGTTTAGTTACTGTGCTCTTAGTAGCTGATTTAGTTTGAGTACACTGGTGATCAACTAACTTTTTCTGAACATCAGATTCGGTTATTGGTTTACCAGAAACAATCTTCCCTACAGTATTTCGGACAGTTGATTTCTTCTCACTTTTTACAGTTTTCAGTGTTTTTTGTTTTTCTTCCATAAATGCACTTGGAGAAATTACACTAATAGGTGTACTATCATCATTATGAATTTCAAGTTCATTATTATTTTCATTTACATTCTGATTCAAGTCATTTTCAATATCCTGATTTTCAGGTACAGACAACACATCTGTTATATTATTCTGAGTATCTTCAGATACAAAAACTTCAGCTGGTAAAACAGATATTTCACTGATAGCAGATCTGTCAAGAGGGTAAATGCCAGTCTTATTAAAGGCTGAAATGAGATTGTCACATGACAGTGCTTTATTGTATGCAGTGCAGGCAAGACCACAAATATCATATCTCGTCCACATTATATATTAAATGTGGTTTAGTTTTTAAATTATACTTATCCAAAATATTTTCAAGTTCATTAAAATAATTGGATACAACAGCTTCAGATGTACATTTTGCCCTTTGAACTTCAAGAGCACGTGGTTTGAAGACTCTTAATTCAGGCCATATTTTGATGAATTTAACAAACCAATTCAATGTAAACGGATTTTCCTTTGTATGTTTCCCTAATTGTATACCATAATCAGTTGCCAGATCCACAACTTCCATTCTAGAATATCCATATCCATAATGTGCAACAGATTTTAAATGGTTTACAAGCTTGGCTTCCTCCTCCATACTGAGCACTGGAGACCTTCCTGTAGTAACACAGTCTACATGTATTATGCCCTTGACCCTGTCTCTGAGAGTTTGTTCTGGAACACCAAAAGTGGTTGACGATCATTGTATGCATCAGTTACATTGTATGCATCAGTTAGGGCCGCTTGTGAGTAGGCTCTGTATTTTTTTACCTGCCTTCATGCTGGAGGCCTGAAGAAAAAAGAGTATTTGTTGAGTATTTAAAACATAATACCAAAAAATGTCTTTTTTCAAAGTTTTATGATTATGTCAAAATTATATACACCCTTCACATATTTTCTTGTTTGGTTTTAATTTATTCACTAAAGTTTTACTGACTTATATTGGTGTTTTAAGAAGGTTGCTGTTTCACTGACATGTACTCAATATCTATGATTTTATCTATCAATAGAAATATAACCATTGTATAATAATAATTGATATTGTATTGTGAGAAAAAAACCTTATCTCGCCTTGTATGTAAAGCACCTGTATCAGCATTTTAGACAAAAAAAATGATTAAATTCTCATATTTTTATAAGCAATTTTATAAATAGTCTTGGCCTTAAAATTGCAAAACCACGTGACCAGATGACGCTTCAATGGTCACAAAAAGCAGACGATATACTTCTCCATTGAACAATTGTACTTACCTGTTTAATTTTCAACAATAACATTGTTAAAATATAGGATTAGTAAAATCAGCAGGAAAATACTCAAAACATACAAAATTAAATGTAAATTACCTGTTTGGAAGACATATTCCACCAAACTTTTATCAGAGAGAGAGGATGCGTGTTGCTTCCCTTGTTACATAACCTGGCCTCTGGATTCTTCAAAACATCGCGAGAATTCCGAAAATACTTTTTGTCCATGAACTTAGGATACTCGACGATACCATCCTCCAAATACTCGGTATTTCGACGCTGTCAGGATATCATTGAAATTGGCAGTCCCTCATTAATGTAATTATTATTAAAACTAAGGTTCATGTCACTTCAGACATAGTTAAGCTAAACAAATGTTGTTGTCTATCCTGTTTATAAACGTTAGAGAATACCGAAGGAGCAATCAAAAATGGACAATCCAGTGAAACTGGCAACATAGGTACACAAGACGAAGAAAAACAAAACAAAACAAAAACACAATATGTGTTGGACACCACTATGCGCAAACAAATACAAATATTAGGCCTTTTGGCTTTCTTGCTCACTATGACTTTTAAATTATTTGGCTTTCAAATCTTTTGATTGAGTTTATCTGATGAAGGTTATTAAGAAACATGACGTATACACTAAATATGACATTCAATGACATTGAATGATGCTAATCACGAACATCTCACAACAGGACCGGTCTTAGGTAGTGCGGGGCACAATTGTTCTCTGTAAAACCTGCAGTATGTTATTGTGTGTACTTGAACAACCGAGAGTAGATAACCCCAGCTCGCGGCCCCTTAAGCGCGGGGTTCAATTTGAAGTAATTGGTCCTATTGGTTTATGGCCCACTCTGTCTCGCACACTTCCGCTGGATCTAGATTATGATTGTGTAAATCAAACACGATTAAAATTTATTTAATCAAATTGTATTTTCTGTCATATGATATTTTATGCATACGGCATATTATGATACATAGAGTAATCTTTATGTGATAAAGTTTGTCAATGACTTGCGGCAGGTTTGTGGTTTTCTCCGGTTTCCTCCACCAATAAAACTGATCACCACGATATAACTGAAAT